>JANIHZ010000208.1:46631367-46644004 GCA_027478365.1 Erythroxylum rufum | reverse complement strand
GGGTAACCTTGAGCAGTGTTTTTCAGTGGTTTATCTCTAACAAGCATTAGATGTTGTATGCGAAGTTGGAGATTTTTTTGGGCTCTTGAAGGTGTTTGTTAGTTGCTGCACAAAAGAGGATTATTTTTGAAGGCTGCGTGACTTGTTTGCTGGAGTAACTTGGTCATACTGTTGAATATTACAAATCTGGAACATTGTTGTTCTTTGGTTTATTTATCTTTATTCTTGAGTAGAAATAGTTAGGAAAATCCTCTGACGAGGTTAACGCGAGTCGGTCGTGTTTTTGGGCGTGAAGATCTTTCACGGGTAGTTAGGTTGTGGGTCGGTTACATAGATTGGGTCTTACGAGGTAGATCAATCTGGTGTAATTTTTTGTGAACTACAGTGAAAGAATTTAATCTGGGTAAGGGCCCCGCAGACGTAGGCAAAGTGTGCCGAACTGCGTTACCAAACGTCGGTGTCTTCGTTATTTTACAGTTGTGATTTGTTATTCACTTGCGCATAGAAAAATTTGTGGATAGTCTGCGAATTGATTAACGATTTAATTATTTCAGTTACTAAAAAAAAACTAATTTCATAATTAAAAACCATTAAAGGAGCAAATGGTTTACATTTACAACGATCCCAAATGGACGAGGTTTCTATCCAACTTCGAGAATGATGAATGACCAATTCAAGTGCCAGTAAGCAGTCCATAAATATGTTGCAGACACCACCCCAAGCGTTGCAAACTAAAAATTGATCAAGCGAGAATCGAGATGCTAGATTTCTTGTCAAGATAAATTCTGGAGTAGAGTTTATTTGTTCTGATTGCCAAAAGCAGGTCCAATCCGAACCCAACAGCAGAGGCAAGTGCCATTATCAGAAATACTAGGAAATAACACTGGGGACCAACACAGATGTTGCTGCCACTTCCAGACCTAGTAGCTTCAGAGTCATATACGTAGCCAGCAAGCAGGCCAGAGAAGAGAAATGAACCCAAAGGAAGGTTAAGAATAATGATGTTGTACAACACACCATAGTATTTCAGGCCGAAAAGTTCAGATGCTATTGGGACAGTTACAGTGAGACGAACCCCATAGCAAATTCCAACTAGAATCGAACCAATGTAGAGTGATCCTGGCAATGCCAATGCCAAGATAATGAATCCAAGGGTCATCAGGATCTGAGAAGCTGCATTCCATAGAGGCCTTGCTGTACCAAATTCCCTGCAAAAATTGCCAAGAAGCAAGTGTCAGACGTTAACTCTAAGAAGATCATCATAAACATTTGCTATAGAGCAAAGGAGGGAGATTATAACTGACCAGAGAAAGTATTCTGATGCCACGCCCGATCCAATTCGACCGAAAAATCCCCAAATGCTGGTTAGAGACACGAAAATGGATACATCTTTATATCCAAGAGCCAGCCCCATCTGTCCCATGTTGTTCATCACACACATTCCGGTACCAACCCCACAAAGAAATGACATAAACAGAATCCAGAAGTCAACTGTCTGCATCATTTCAAAGACTCTGTGATCTTCTCCAATCACTGGTCGTCTCTTTGTTGATACATCCTCCAGTTCAATGTGAGTTTTTGTCTCTGCAGGCTTCTGTTGCTTTGCTGGTGAAGCTTTGTGGCTAACAATTAGTGGCTCTTTGATTTGCCGTTCGACGTCGGAATTGCAGCTCTTCAACTTGAATAGAACCGAGTACAGAGGCACGACTAACGGTGAAGCCAACAAAAACATAAGTCCTGAAGCAAATGCTATAGAAAGAGCTCTGCCATGATTTCCTGTGATGTCAAATGCCAAGAGATAGGTGGCTACGATAATGGCAATGACATTAAAAGCATTAAGATATCGAGCTTCTTCTCTTTTTTCTGCTGAAGTTAAAGCAGGTGGGGTTTCTCGGAGGAATATAATAGCGGTCAAACACACCGCAGCAGGCACGACGGCGAGGATGAGCAGAAATGTTGAGGGATCGGAGGAGAAAAGAGCTGTGCAGATATCTGTGAAGATTGCTGTGCTTAGTCCAACATATCCCTTGAGAATTCCTGAGACTGGACCACGGTTTCTGGGAAAGTTACGCATGCAAGTCACTAAAACCGCTGTGTTCATCCATGTTGTGCTGTTGCCTCCCATGCAGAGAAAGATACACATCTGCATTGAAGAACAGGATACGTTAGATTTTGGTGCTGGTAGTAACATATTAGCACCAGAAATGAATCTTTATGATCAATGGACTTCTGCGTAGGAGAATGTAATGGAGTTAATATAATAGTGTTCCAATATTTAAGACTAATAATCTTCATATGTTTAAAACAAGATAGGCATGGGAATTGGGTGGAATAATGGAAATGTTCCTCGCACCTGCCAGTAGGGGAGAGGACTGATTCGCTGGCTGACAACAAGCCATTGAACGCCGTATCCTACAAGACCCTCAGCTGACCCTATTATGAGTATTACAGAAGGTGACCAACGATCTGCAGCAAGGCCAGAGAGTAGACCAAAAGCTTTGCCAAAATCTTTTGCAACTGAGAGATAGTTGAGTTGAAGCTGACTTAGTGCCATGAGTGATTTCAGAGCATCTGAGTAGTTGGAAAATGTGTAATTGTTACCGCAGATAGCCTGAACCCAAATGGCAGTGACAAATCCGAGCCATTTTCCACCAAGAGAGGACAATGGACGCATAATTTTTAATGGAGGAATGAAAGAGAAGCCGAAGAAGCGTTTGAATTGAGTTGGTTGTTTGTGAAGGGGCCGAGTAAGTTATTTATGCATTTTGTTTTGCCTCCATCACACGCATGCAATGCACTTCATACATTAGTCTCTTTGAAGTTGATTAGACCATGGTTTCAGAATACCAATAACAGGTATGTTTACATAAAACAAAGCAAGACCATGGTCTTTGGTTGCGGAATTTTGGCGGCTGAACAAGAGACAGGGACTCCGTGCAGATTTGCTTGAAAAGCTATTGTCATACTTGACGTTAACTTGGAGGTCCAACAAAGTAACTATATGTTAAAATTCAGCAATTTGACTTTTCACACGCTTAATTTAAAGGTTACTTTACTTGAAAAGCTGATAACAGAGGCTTGCATGTTACAAGTAGCTTGGAGCATGATGACAGGAACATACATTCTTTTTAGATATCAGCAACAGCATGAAATTGATTTTAAAATTTTAATTGTCTCAAGCATTAATTGAATTGAATAAAGTAACCCTCACTGAAAATATATGGTGAGTCATGAACATAATTGACCCTCTTGCCTAACAATTTTGCTGTTTGATGTTAAAACCAAGCCAAAAACGTCCTATGACTGTGTACTATTAGATTAAACAATGACATAGGGAGTTCTGTGCTGTAGTTACTGATAAGTACAGCATCTTAAATTAGGTGGAGGGTCGGAACAGCTTCAATATTTTATCATCAGCGTAGTCCAAGTTGGAAGTAAACTATACAGGAACTTGTCAAATCCACGTAAGCAAGATTAGAATTTTGAAACCTGCATACTGTAACAGGTTATAAACCCGTTAAAACTCAGGATCAAGACGCCCACCTTTATCTATTTGTCTTGAACACGGGCCCTCGTCAATCTGGTTTAGCTGCAACTCTTGAAGTTGACTAGAAATGGGGCTATCAGATACTGTCATTCTACTTCTGGTTTTCAAATTTAACCGTGCATGCATCTAGAAATGATGCACATCAACTCTAGGCAGGAAGTTTATTTCAATGTATACTGGAAAACAGAGTACTGAGAAATAGATGAGCACCTGCTCTACAATCATATTATTTCAAATAATCAGAGAGAGAAACTGGTTCCAGGAGGATTACCGGACAATGAATGAGTGTGAAACTTATATATGTCAACAAAACGAAAACAGTAGAAAATTGTGTAGTTCAAACTGATTATAGATCAACAAAAATGAATGGATACTTCCACAGTTGTTGGGTTAAATTTTTTTACAAGATTAAAACATGAAGAAAACAGTGGCAAAATAATCACTTTGATTTCCTCATGCGGGCTTTTGTTCTTCTTGTTGTAAGAATTTTGTGCATGTAGACCAACGACATATAAAGTGATAAAGGAAAAAAGCTACTAATTAACAGCCAAGAAAACAAGGCTTAGTTATCCAGCGAGGGACCTTCAAATGACTGGACAACCTTTGACTACAACGTTTGGTTCTGTGGGACAAGAAGCCAACGGACATCCATCTGAATGACTCCCCCACCAGTCAAAGTTAACATGCTCCATTCCTAAGCACAAGAACAGCAACACAGCCATAAAGGCTAGGCCAGCATCAA
The DNA here is from genome assembly GCA_027478365.1 of Erythroxylum rufum. Lineage (NCBI taxonomy): Eukaryota > Viridiplantae > Streptophyta > Magnoliopsida > Malpighiales > Erythroxylaceae > Erythroxylum > Erythroxylum rufum. Next base: position 46,639,715 of record JANIHZ010000208.1, on the reverse strand, counting down.
GAGCACCAGAAAGCACATAATTATGGCGACACCACCAACCACGATAGTACCTAAAAGCAACAAATCCTGAAGCAAATCCAACAACAACCCAGCTGATAAAGTTGACAGAAGTGGCCGGTGGCATAACATGAGTAGCTCCAAAGATTACTGGCATAGAAATGAGTCTGATCCATTTATGGTGAGGCAGTGCCTTGTGAGTAAGCCATACTAGGATGGGAGCTATAGCCCCAACTAAGAAAAACCAGTTAATGGCTGAGTAATGACCAAGATCACCAAAGATTCTCCGAGGACCGATTAGACCCCATATTACAGAGGCGTCATAGAAGACATGGTCACCTGGACAAGTCCATGGACTTCCAGCTGGAAGCTTTGCGCGGTCACAAATGTCTGGGACGGTATTAATGAGCCACCACGATGTTCCTAAATGAGCAAATGCCGCTAGTACAGTACCAACGACCTGAAGAAAAGTTGTCCCACGTTAATAGTTGATTTGCTGAGTAGAAACGTAAATATAAAAATGAGTCAATTACAAGTAAGAGGATGACAAGGTTAGCTAACCTGAGCCATGAACGTGGCTCTAGGAGGAATCTTCATATAATGACCCAGCTTAAGGTCTTGCAAAAATAAGATCCCTTGTCTCATGCCAATGATTCCATATGTTTTGAAACATACACTGGCAACAGGAAATCCTGGGTACAAATACCCAATTATATACTCTGTTAACACATTTATTTCAGGTGTCTGTTTGTCAGAGAAAAGGTTTGATGTTAGAATTCGATAATACTAGAATTTCACGTAAACGCACGAAACAAGTCCCTCTGTTTGTCAGAGAAAAGGTTTTATGTTAGAATTTGATAATACTAGAATTTCACGTAAATGCAAGAAACAAGTGCCTCCTCGAAGCCAGATTACTGTGCCTAGCTATAGAAAGCATTTGCAACTTGCATAAACTCATATCAGTTATCGCTAAAATTGAACATATCTCGAGACCATGAAGGTACTAGAAAATCTGGAAATCTGGACTAAGTACACTGTAGAGTCCAAAAACCTATATCTTTGCAAGAAATGGTAGATTGCGGGGTGTTACAATGAGGTACCTGATTTGTTGTAGCTGTGATGAAACCGATAGGAAGGGTGAAAAATAAGCCAATAGCACAGGCTAGCAAGACCCCCCACCAAGGTAATTGAATTTGATCCTTGTAGTATATACAAGCATATATTGCTGCAGCTATGTTCACAAAAAAAATGGACAAGAACCACCACTGAGGAACTGGTTTATATCTTCTCATCATCCTGGTATGAACATCCATTTTCTTCTCTTGAAATGCTGATCTGCTTAGCTGCAATATGTCCCTACACCCGTTACCAATGTGAGTAAAGCTCAGTGAACATGCTTATCAAATAGAGGATGGAATGAAAGGTAATCGAACTCGATTCAGGCTTATAGAAGAAATTGTTTATGAACTCGTATGTAATGACAAGTTCACAGTGACAATACGCTGAAAACAGAAACGCTAGTTGCTTACCTCCCGTGAAAGAGGATAACATGAACAACTGTAGCAGTCAGGCAGGCAAAATTGAAACCATACATCATGGCAAATATGGTGCTGAGATAAAGAGGGCCCTCGCGCTCATATGCAGCAATGCTGATATGAAAATTCGGGTCCACAATAGCAGAAATGTTGTACTTCTGACCAGCGGAGGTGAACAAACCATCTGAGAATACAGGAAATGACTTGGCTTTGTAGAGGTTGTACAAGTACGTAACTGGGGTGATGACATACATGAGAAGTGCAAAACCAACAGCTATGTTGGCAGTGGCAAACCAGGGACTAGCCAACGGACTGTGAAGGTAAGAGGATATAGTAGCCCAATCAAAGCCAAAGGAGCCGATCCCAAATCCCTTTAGTCCTGAACCTAACTGATGGGTGAGTACAGAAGCAGGGAGTACCCAACAAAGCCATGAAAAAGAACTCAACTTTGGAAAGAGATAGCCTGGAAAGGCATAATAAGCGAAGCTGCAAATGAAGGCCAGAATGAAAAACTGATTCCTAGTCAGTCCTCCTTTAGGCCTTTCCTCCGCCTCGTGTAATGCTCTGAGAGAAAATGCAGATTATATCTAGTGCACAAACATGAAGTTATAGAAGGTTGGAATGTGCTTTCCATGCATAGCTATAGCTACTAGGTGATTCTTTTTTCTTTTTTGGAAAAGAAGTTGAATTAACATTAAGAACATTTAACGTTGCAACAGAGAAAGTTTACATCTTAGGAGACAAATGCAGATCGATCAGTCAACTATGGACTACAACAGTTACTAAAACAGAACTAGCTAGCATATAAACCATGATAAGGTATCCCTTAAGTTCCGAATTCTGGCTTAGGATGGGCTATGTAAGTTGAGGAATTTACTTGGCAATGTAGAATTCTCCTGCCATCTTCTAAGTATAAAAGAAAAGTTTATACTAATTAGTGCTATTTACGAATTGACCACAATTAAGCATTCTATCAGGAAATGTGTTAGTTTAATTCGTTTTCAAATTATGTAAAAGATGAAAAAAAAAATCAAGTTCATGTTTATTTATGAGAAATAAGTCCACCCACAACCTTTGGCTAAGCAGCACAATCATCAATTCTTTTATGAGAAGAAGAAAGAAAGAGATCGCATCATCAAGCACAGCACTAGTGTGACTGTTTCTGAAAAGAAATATCAACTGACAATCAAAAAGTTACCTAAACATTGAAACTTGGACCAAATTCTGTGGCCACCACATGGAAGCGGGCTCCACCAAATATCGCCGGAACAATCCGGACCACCCAAGTCCGAGCACCTGCGTCGTGACAACCACCAGAAACGCCGCCAAGAAAGTTAGCTTCTTCTTGTAGAATATCTTCACAGCTCCAACTATATGAATGGAATAAACACTTGCAGCTCCTGAGTTAGCTAGGATGGTGATCAAGACGTGTTCTTTGACATTGAATGGTCCAGGATTCAACGTGAACTCCCACTTAGTCCCTTTGAAGAACACTCTATCAGTGATCGTATACGCCATGAGATGGCCAAGTGGCAGTACAGCGACCTGCGCTGAGACAGCGGAGATGCTCAGAGGCTCTTTCCGGTACCAGAAAAACTGGTTGAGGAAAGATAGGAGGACACAGGCTAGAATTCCGAGTGCCCACGTTCGGAAAGTGAGCGCCGGAAGGGTGGGGTCATCAGATGTGGGCACCGTGAGTGCCACTTGCTCGATCGGGGAGTTGTCATCGGTCGCTGGCGATGAGATTGATGCGTTGCCATGGAATGGACTGGGTTGCACAGATTGCTTCTTATCAACTAGTTATGATTGTATTTACAAGAGCAGAGAGTTAAAGACAGCAGAAAATGAACAATTAGTAGGAATCAAAAGTGGAGAGAAAGTAAAAGGAAGTGAGAGTTAAAGACAGCAGAAAATGAACAAATAGTAGGGAATCAAAAGTGGAGAGAAAGTAAAAAGTGACTAACTTACTGAGAGGAGTATTGATTCCATGGTGGTCAACAGACATGTCTTCTCAAGTTACTCTGTATCTCTGGAGAAGTTCCAGAGTTGTATGTAGAACACTTGTCTTGTAAAAACCAAAATCTCAAGATGCCCACATCTCTGCCCTGTTCATTTTACGTTTAAAACTGGAAAAACAGCCTAAGCGACAAGAAAAGTTTGGATCGTCTGCAATTCGCTATTATGGTTTGAGAAAAGCAGAAAGTATATTCCCTGGAGATATATTGGGGAGGTGTTATATTGGTCGTGAATGATTGAGGTAGAGTTTTTTCTTTATATTATGATCATGAACTGTATCCTGCATAATTAATGAAACTAATATGATTGGTTAACCTCTCCATTTCTTCTTGTTTGATATTGATTTAGCCACGTCATCTCAAGATCTTTTGTCCAATTTTATGGTATCTTATTATGTCCAATAAATCTTAGCCATTTATTTATGCGAGTCTCACGTTTATTTATGCGGGATTCACGCGGAGCCCACATAAATAAATGGCTGATATTCATGAGACAAAATAAGACACTATAAAACTGAACAGAGGATCCAAACTCCTAATCCCAAGCTATTTCCTTTGTACAGACTAACACACTACAGTGTTAGATAATGAACTAACTGATTCGTAATTATTTATTATAATAAGAATGACTACTAATGAAAATAAGTCATTGTATTAACTTTTGTTAATGTAATACATTTAAATCTTAGTTTTTTTTAAAATCAAACAAGGAAAACATTATTAAGAACTATTGTCCGCAGCTAGAGCTGAAGAAATACAAGCATGGAAAGATAAATCTCAATAAACAAGACCTGACGTAGAACTAGTATTTCTCGCAAGAGCGTGAGCTGCACAATTCGCAGATTTTTACAGAAACCAAAATGAATATCATTAATGGAATGACTAAGAACGAAACAATCACTAATAATGAAATCAATCTCCGACCGATTGCGACTACGCGAAAAAAAGCTTTGAATAACCAATTGCGAATCTGATTCAATAATAACAGAGTGTAAACTTTGCATCTTCACCCAGCTTAAAGCTTCACGAATACCCATAGCTTTTGCTATTGACGGATCCAAAACCCCGGGAAAAATATTACTGCCAGCAGCTATACAATCTCCACTACTATTCCGAACTACAAAGCTAGTACCTGTCTTACTCATCTCTTTAAAAATAGAAGCATCTGTGTTAATTTTAATGAATCCATCTGGTGGTTTCTGCCACACAAGAGGAGCAGAAGGGACATTACAAGCCACTGCAGATTGTTGCCGTGTATTCCAATTCCTCAACATCGAACGGGCTAAAAAAATAATCGATTGGGCTGAATGTTGAAGACCATGCCAAACCAAATCATTCCTATTTTTCCACAAAGCCCAACAAATAAAGATAGCCAAACATTGCTCATCATCAGTATAATTATGTGTGATAAAAGAAAACCACTCCGGCAACACAACAGAAGAGGAATGGAATAATCCCAAATGAGAAAGTGACCACACCTCCTTAGCATAACAGCACTCAAATAAAATATGTGAAATGGATTCAGGCCCCATAGCACACATCAGACACAACGGCGAAATATCCACACCTTTGTGTACAAGAAGAGCACAAACTGGCAAGCAAGCATTTAGCGAACGCCAAAAGAAATTTTTCATCTTAGCTGGGATGTTTAAAGACCAAAAATGCTTCCAAATAGGAGAAGAAAGAATGGGAGTCCAACCTCGAGGAACAGCATGAATAGAGCGATAAGCACTTTTAACCGAATATACACCTTTCCTATCAAACGCCCAAACCCAATCATCAATACGTCGATGTAAGCTCAGAGGAATCTGGAGAATCAAATCTCTATCTCGCTCATTAAACAAAGCTAAGATGAAGTGCAAATTCCATTGTTTGAGATCATGCAAGATCAAATCCGACACTCTAAGATTTAGCCAAGAAACGTCCAAAACCGTAGAAACATATGGATTCTCTGCATCTGGCAGCTAAGGATCAGTAAACACACTAATTGTACTCCCATCTCCAACACGTTTCCTACACCCTTTCTTAACAAAATCAATGCTATAAAAAATACTACTCCAAGTATAACTAGGATTAGTACCTTTTTTTGTATCCCAAATTGTGCTATGCGGAAAGTAACGAGCTTTAAGAACTCTAGCAACCAGCGAGGAAGTATCAGCTAACAACCTCCAAACCTGTTTCCCCAGCAAGGCCAAATTAAAATAATGAAAAGTTCGAAAACCCATGCCTCCTAGATGTTTTGGCCAACACATCTTCTCCCATGCCATCCACGGAATCCCTTGTTTTTGTCTTAAATTCGTGCCCCACCAAAACGAGTTAAGAACCGTCTCAACCTTCTTACAAACACCCACCGACAATTTAAAAACAATCATAGCATAATTAGGGAGAGACTGAGCAACAGACTTCAGAAGAATTTCCTTACCAACCCTCGAAAGAAACGTCCGATTCCAGCCTTGTACTCGCTTCCACACCTTCTGTTCAATAAAAGAAAAGATTTCTTTCTTGTTCCTTCCAATAAAAGAAGGTAACCCCAAGTAAGCAGCTTCCCTATCTCCTACTTCCACTGACAGGCAAGAAGAGATAACAGTCCTCTGCTGTATTGGAGTATTAGAGCTAAAACGAATAGAAGATTTGTTGAAATTTACAAGTTGTCCCGAATTTAACTCATAAATATGCAAGATCTCTTTAATAGCTTCAGCCTCCCGGAGATGTGCAGAAAAGAAAAAATAACTATCATCTGCAAAGAACAGATGTGAGACAGCAGGAGCTCCAGTAGTAACCTTACAGCCGTGAATAATACCTCGACTCTCAGCTAATCGGATCATAGATGACAGCCCCTTTGCACATAAAATAAACAAGTAAGGCGAAAGAGGATCACCCTGCCTCAACCCTCGCTCAGGATAAATAGGCCCAAGCATTTTATCTTCATGTGACACAAAATACTGAGCAGAGCACACACATAATTCGATCAACCTGACCCATTGTATATGAAAACCCAACCTGATTAGAACTTCCTCCAAGTAGTGCCATTCAATCCGATCATACGCCTTACTCATATCCAGATTAAGAGCTACTTTCCCTTCCACCCCCTAAATCTTCCTCTTCAGAAAATGATTTATCTCATAGGCCACCAGGAAGTTATCAGAAATAATTCTATGTGGAACAAAAGCACTCTGATTTTTCGAGATCAAAGCAGGAAGGATTTGCTTCAGTCTACTAGCAATCATCTTTGTAATTAGTTTATACAGTGTGTTACACAAAGCAATTGGTCGCAAATCTACCAACGTCTCAGGTGAACTCTTCTTTGGGATTAAAACAATAGCTGTCTTAGTCAACTCTTCAGGTAGATAGCAGCTGTGAAGGAAATGGAGACAATCCCGTATGACATCCTCCCCTACAATATGCCAACAACTCTGGTAAAAAGCTGTGTTCATACCATCCATACCAGGAGCTTTGTTAGGGTGGAGACTAAAGACCGCACATTTTACCTCTTCTGCTGTATAAAGGTTGTAGCAACATTTCATTATGCACTTGAGAAACCGATGGCACTAGATTAGCAGCAACAGTACCTGTACTTGCCTTAATCATTGTAAACAAATCCTTAAAATAATCCACAACAATGTCAGCCAACCCCGAATTCCAGTCCCGAAACACTCCTGTTTGATCCCTTAATTGAGTGATGTGGTTTTTCCTCCTTCGTTTAGAAGCAACCGCGTGAAACAACTTGGAGTTCGAGTCCCCATCTTGAAGCCATAGTATTTTGGCCCTTTGTCTCCAGAAAATTTCCTGTTGTCTAAGAGTTTCATGATATGACTCTTGAAATCGATAAAAGTTAACCTCGGTCAATCCTGCTTCTCCTCTACAAGTCCTCTTCATATCAGCCTTTAAACTGACGAGATTCTCCCTAAATTGCCCTGTTATCTTCTTCCCCCAATCTGCTAGAGCATCACTGCAAATTTGCAATTTATCCCATAAAGGAAGCCCCTTATGTTGATTCCAGACACCGTCAACAATAGAGAGAAATTGGGAGTCCCTTAACCAAGCATTTTCAAACTTAAATCTTTTCACACCCAAACGAACTGAGATGGTAATAGGCTCGAGAAATATAGGGGAATGATCAGATGATGTTATCTCCAAATTACTCACCTTATAGTAGGGAAACTTTCGGATCCACAGAGAACATGCCAACGCCCTATCAAGCCTTTCCTCAATCTGACCCTCTGCATCGTTACCCCGAAACTAGGTGAATCCATAACCTTGCATTCCCAAATCCACCAACTTGCTATTTGCTACCGCCTCCTTAAAACCCCACAGAAGGCGATCTGGCTGAGGGTTACCTCCACGTTTCTCTGATTGATGGAGGATATCGTTGAAATCCCCAATTGTAACCCAAGGCAAAGTCGACTGTGCAGCAAGTCGCCGAAGCAAGTGCCATCCCTCCTCCCTACGATTTCGATTCGATTCTCCAAAAAAACTGGTTAGACGCTAGCCATCCATCCCTTGGATACAAATTTCAACGTCGATGTGTCTGCGTGAGAAACCCAGCAACCAAACTATAAAAGAGTGGTTGTGATAACAAAATATAGGTGAACAAATTAAGTCACTCATTAAATCTTTATTTATTATATAATAGTACTAATAAATAGAATCACTAATTTTTGTTTTATTTATAATTCATATTTTATAAATAAATAATTATTTTTATTTTTATTGTTAAAACATCAAAATTAGAAAAGTTTATTTTTTATTTATGACATTACTTATATTTATGATGTATACAAATTTTTAGAACGTAATGCTA
>JANIHZ010000208.1:46592945-46609482 GCA_027478365.1 Erythroxylum rufum | reverse complement strand
AATATGTATAATTAAGACGTGAGAGAAATTAAAGGGTAATTTTGAAAGTAAAATCATAAATATGCATAAAAAGTTACAAACGACACTTATTTTAAATAATTAAAATTCATCTAAAATAACACTTATTTTGAATAGGAGAAAGTATCTATTTGTATTTTTGAAAATTTATATAAAAATATATATTTATGATCTACTGAAAATAGTTTCTATATTATATAAAGTAAGACTGCGTATTATCAAATCTTTTCAGACTTTACTTTGTTGCGAAACTTCTGCTAAGTGTGACAATGATAATCAGAAAGTTATTAAAATAAAATTTATATAATAAGTTTTATATCTTAAATTCAGAGGCTGTTTTCGTAATTTAGACATGTAAGTATAGGTTTATAAAAAAGCACTATCCAATTTCCCTCCCACATCTGAAGACAGAAAGACAATTAAACCCTTCGAGTTATATAATTAAGCTTAGTCTATTAAGGGTAATTATGGCATTGAAGCATGTCAATTCTACAGTAAACAGGCTCCCACAGAGAAGAAGAGCGGCGTACAATTCGTTAGATGGAGTAAGCGCAGAAATCGAACGGCCGAAAACTAATGTCGAGAGAAACAGAGGCCTGACGGTTGTTGGAAAGATAGTGGCAAATTACGTAAATAAAAGAAGGGGCCAGGTGTCAATTCTACTCACTGACTTAAATTCATTAAAAGCCAAGACATGGTTAGTTCACGTGCACACTATTAGAGCGTGCTCCGCACGCTTCAACGCGTATCACGTTGCTGTGTCTTCGCTGTCGTTTATGTGTCCTTGTCCTCTCGTTTTTGTATTTGTCCGGAAAATTTGATCGGTTAATTCTCGTCGTTTAGTGTTGTTCTACTGCATGTGGACGCGCGTGGGCAAAGAAGGGGGTTGTTACTAGTGAAAAGAAGAGATGAGCTGTGCGGGGGAAGAGAGGTGGGAGCCACCACCCATGTGCCCCCCCCGGGTCTCCACCAGCTGCTGCCTCTCAATCATTAGCTCTCTCTCAAGACCAAGATCTCTCACTCTCTCACTCTCTCACTAAATCAAATGAATTGTAATCCCTCTTCTCTGTCTCTCACTACACTCCTCATTTCCATTTCAATCTAACAAGAAACTTCACCTCATCTTCCCTGTTCTCATCATTCCCTGTTTGTTACAGTCACACTTTGAACTTTCTTAATTGAATTTCAATTAGTATTTTTTAAAAATTGAACAGCATGTCCAATTCAGACAGCGGACCCAATAACCCCGTCAGCAACGGCGCTGCTATCATCATTTCTCAGAGACAACAGCAACAACAGCCACAATCAACGACGGGAACTAACGGGGCTTTAGCCGTCAAGAAACCACCTTCCAAGGACCGTCACAGCAAAGTGGACGGCCGTGGACGGAGAATCCGCATGCCAATCATATGCGCCGCACGTGTCTTCCAGCTCACCCGCGAGCTTGGCCACAAGTCAGATGGCCAGACCATCGAGTGGCTGCTCCGCCAAGCTGAGCCTTCCATTATTGCAGCTACCGGAACCGGCACAACACCGGCGAACTTCTCCACCGTCTCAGTCTCCCTTCGTGGAAATTCCAATTCCATTACCTCCCCTCTCTCGCCTTGCTCTAACTCCTCCGGCATGGACCACAAACCCTTGTTGGCACCCGCACCGTTTATTCTAGGGAAGAGAGTGAGAACAGAAGACGACAACAGTCCTGGTAAGGAGGACAGCGGAAATTCAGTAGGCCCCACTATGGGATCGTTGGTGACTTCCACGGCAGCAGGGGCCGGAGGGTTTTGGGCGTTGCCTGCCAGGCCGGATTTCTGGAGTTTTGCCGCGGCGGGCCATCCGGAGATGGTTGTGCAGCCGATGGCTCAACAGTCTTCGCTGTTTGTTCAACAACAACAGGCTGCTGCGGCGGCGGCCATGGGTGAAGCGTCGGCGGCGAGGGTGGGAAATTACCTTCCCGGGCATTTGAACTTGCTAGCTTCTTTATCTGGCGGGTCGGGTAGTTCAGGTCGGAGAGAGGAGGATCCGCGTTGAGATGCTGGTGTGGTGGTGCTGTTTATGTTGTATGGTATATACTTATATATATATCAACTTTTATGTGCATGATGTTGAACTGTTGCTTTTTGTGATTGTTGTGTGAAGATGATGAATATTGGAAGGATCGTAGTGCAAGTTAATTCAGTGAGTGTAGGGTTTTTAGGGTTTGGAGGAATTCTGGAAATCAAGTAATGAATGGAATGGAATGGATGGATTGAATTAGGTTTTCTTTTGAGTAGTCTGCTGGAGATTAGTTTAGAGTTTTCTTTTAGTCAAATTGCTTAGGTTTTTTTGTTGGAGGATAAGAGGGAATGAAGAATTGGAGCCTTGGAGGATAATGTTTTAGTGATGATGGATCTTCTTCTACTCGGTGCAGCTTGCTGCGATCACTCTTCTTGGGATTGTTTTAAAACACTTCATTGAATGATGCCTCAGCATAGTAATTAATAAAGGGCTCTGGTATTTTGAGTGAATTCCTTGTTGCCATCATTTCAAGGCATATATATATATATATATATTCTTGGTTGCTGTGATGCTTGTAGATTGTTTCTTGCTCTCTCCTCCACTTTCAGGGTATTTGCTGGTGGAACAATCTCAAAGGAGACTGTGTGGGCAAAGCTCTGGTGCCTCTCTATAAGACCTCTGTTCTGAAATTTTCCTTTCGTATTCTTAGACATTTCTTAGATTAATCAGCCAGAAAATAACTTGTTTGCGATGTATGTAAGTGGCTTGCATTATCTGGGTTGCCTGTTGTGTGAATAAAAAACCCATTTGCCTTTTCATTTCATTTTGTTGCTCAGTGCTCAACTCTCCAGTTTGTGTGCTAATTGTTTCATTGATTGTATATATGAGCTTTCTTTTGTATTGATAATATCATATTTATGATGCTATCCGTGATATGCTTGAGGTCGTTTTGTAGGTTTGCATCTGCATAACTCTTTCCAAATAACAATACGATATAGACACATCCATGTTCTAAGACGTGTATTTTGCATAACTCTTTCTTAAAAACTAAATGATATAGATATATGCATGTTTGACGACGTGAACTAAGTGTTTGCTTTCAAAGAGGGATATGGGCACAAATACGTTTGTGTTCTACGCTATGTACTTCTTAGTATATGTTTTGTCATGTGATACGGCCTTTGAGTTGTTCGTCAATCTGTATCTTTACGGTTTCACAAAGGAATAGAACTTAAAACACGCTTTGGCATAAAATCGTATGTTTCAACCAAAAACTTTAAGTTGGGTAGTTGCATTATTTCATATTTTTTGAAACATTCTTCAAAAGAATGCTTGAGCTTATTTATGGTTATTGGCTTTGTTGACATGTCAATTACGTTTTTAAAAGCGTGAACCTTTTCCACTGTCACAGTATACCTGAACTTCACCTTGTTAAATATCCATTTTTTTCACTTACGGTGTAGGCCATTAAGCTTCTTCAATAGCCTCAGCAATTACTATGTAATCTGCTTCAATTATAGATAATGTAGTTATCAATTGAATTGCTAATTTCGAACAAATAAGCCCTCTCGCAAGATTAAATACATACGTTGTGGTAGATCTCCTATTATCTAAATTGCCTCCATAATCTGAATTTATATATTTCACAGTTAAAGGATCACCTTGCTAATTGTGAAGCTTATGAAAAATTATACCAATGATTGGCAATTAAAGATGGAGAAAAGATATATTTAAATCGGTGAGTGTTAAGAAACAGAAAGCAAGAGACTTAGATAACATTCGTTATATAAACGATGAAGCAGCGTGTGTGTTCATGGCCGAAAATGACATCAAAAGATGACAAAGATACTTATATATATATAAAGATGTAGAAGATAATATCCCTTTAGGTGATCTTAGCAGGTTCGAAGGGTACAGATCGCATGGAAAGAAATTAAAAGAATTTTGAAAGGGATGAAGAGTGAAAGGGTAGTAGGAGCTAATACAATACTCATAGAGGTGTAAAAGAGCTTAGGGAAAAATAGTCTTACTTGGATAATCAAACTTTTTAATATGATCCTCAAGTATGTCAAAATATTATATGAGTGGAGACTTATAATTTGCTAATTCCTCTATACAAAAACGAAGGGGATATCCAAAATTGTAATAACTATAGAGACATCAAACTATTTAGTCACATTGTAAAATTATGAGAAGATGATTGAAAAGAGAGAGAGAAATGATGCACCTATTACGGAGAACCATTTTAGTTTCATGTTAGGAAAGTCCACGATAAAAGTTTTACATTTCCTTAAATGATTAATATAATATTACAGAAAAAGACAACGTAACTTACATATAGTTTTTATTGACTTAGAGAAGGCTTACAACATAGTCAAAGTTAAGAGAGTTCTTATGACCTATGTACGGGTTATTAAAGATATATATGGAGGTGTAAAGGCTAAAGTAAGAACGATAGAAGAAGACCCATAGCATATATGTCATTAAAGTCTTTTATGACTTTGTTAATTAGTTTCTTTAAAACCAAACATGTTAACATTACGAATAATAACCATGCTCTCTACTAACAGAATTGATGAATAATAACCATACTCTATACTAATAGAATTGATGAAAAGCTACTAACAAACTGTTACATATTTATAGCATAAGATATATGTAAGAAATTAAGTTTTGGAGAAATAAATTTAATATTACCCTCCACATTACTTATATGAAACCTAGGTCTAGAACATGTAAGGAAATTGTTCAATATGAGTCCAAATCTAAAATCCTTAACAACCTCACTGTTAATAGATCTGTAATAACATTTTAACCAATAAAGTAATTAGGTTAAATAATATTCACTAACAATCATTAAATCAAACCATAATAATAACATCACCTCATTTTGTAACCAAATTTTCCTCTAAAGAACTCAATGTACATGAATTTGAAAGTTGGAGTTCTCTTATAAGATGTAGATCACTTCCTAATTACCACTAACTTTATGTGTGTAATATTACCATTACCCACTTTTAAATCCTTGATTGATTACATTACAATATAATTATCACATCTAACAAAACTTCGTACAATATATACTTTCCTCTTCTCTTCGCACATCCTTATCCTTTTCTTTTTCCATCATCAATGTCTCCCTATGCCTTGAAAAATACTATATTTTTTTATTTTATCTATCATTAGTGTCATTTTACACTTTAGGATTAGTTTCTCAATATACAAAGCAGTACACAAATCCAACAATTCACAAATTTAAGAGGAAATCCAACAATTCACAAATTATCCAACATTGTTGGGAATTTTTCGGTGAACCTAAGAGGATTTCATGAGAGATATGCATGGAGTACGAACACTTGTACTAGCGTAATCCAACGAAGATAAAAATAAAATCCAACATCATTTACCTATAAATCTAACCAATGATGATTATTTTCCAAAACAGAAATCTAATACCATTTACCTATAAATCTGAACTAATGATACCTACACTTACATTTAGTCATTACAATCATATATCTTGATATTGTTGGAATTAAAACACAAAAAGATGACGATGAAGGATTTGAAGTAGATCCGACGACAACGATCAGGAGGCGCGGTCTAACGACGGCGAGGAGGCGTAGTTGGACAACGGTGACGATGACTGGCGGTCGAACGAAGGGAGGCGCGATGGGACGACGACGATGGCGACGACATGAGAGAAACAGGACTACGGGTGAAATGAAAGAGAGAAAATGGGGGAAGACGTTGCGGGAGATTTATCTTAAATCAAAACGACATCGTTTGGTGTTAAAACAAACGAACCAAATGATGATGTTTAAGACTAAAATTTACCGACGGTAGGGCTGTTGGTAAAGCTTTTTTACTGATAGGCATTTCTTACCGTCTTTATATTCTATCGAAAAATATTCTCAAGTTGATTTTCCTCTATATTTACCAAAAGATTTTTGCTCCGATGCAAGTAGAAATTTTTGCTGACAATTTTACCTAATAAAACATAATTTTTTGTCAGTCATTACTAACAGTTTCGTTTCTATGGATAATTGTCCATTGCTAAAAATTAATTTTCTGAAGCATGCCATCGTGCTAGTTCTCTTTTCTCATCCATGGCTAATTCGAACTAGTGGCTCACGTAGCATGCTTGAGATCGTGGCTTATAACGGGTTAAAATGTGTCAGCAGAGATGTTTCTATGTCTCCAACGGGCAACTTGATTCATGATCTACTGTCTGCACCAAGTGTCAAGTTCTGGCATCCAAGTCAATAGTTGCTAACTCTGATTTGCCTGCGAGCACGTGGTTTTCTTCTGTTGCTTTTATTAGGAACATATCAAAGTGTTGGACAACGTCACAAGCCCTTGAATCTGTACGTGAATCAGCTTATGCTTAACTCGTTGTTGGTTATGGGAAGGCATAACTACGATAATTTATCAAAGAAAACAAATAATATATTGAGCAATTTTTACAAAGTTGGATTTGCCGGATTCTGGCGGAACTGCACGTTGCCGTTTAGATCCATGTATGGTCTGCTTCCTGTGTTGATCTTGACGCTGAGGTTCCTACAAAACAAAGAAGGCACGTCGGGGGTGATATCCCGATTAGCCCCTCCGATGCTCAAGTTAGTATTTTTGGGTGAAGGTGAGGACTCTGAATGCAGAGAGTGGCTAAGGTTAAGATTGCATGTACCTTCCTCACGATGAGATATTACCTTATATATTAGATGGACGTTAGGGTTAGGTCTTTACGTAGTCTTCTACCTCTTCATGGAAAGATTTCTCCTGCTGATGAGCTTTGGAGAATATAGATCAATCGGCTCACGGGTTGTTATGATCAAGCCCAGGCCTAAAAATGACCGACCCGACCACACTCCAAGTCGCAGCCTCTTCTCGTTGATTTCGTGACATGCATTGTAACGGCTTACGGCACACTGCACAGAGAAGCAAACGACTTGTCGGCTCTCATAGGGACCGGCTACTACCGCAATGCTGACGGTCGACCACATGTACCTCTGCAGGCGTTGACCAGTTCTGTTTCTTAAGTTTTTTATTTACTGCTCGCATTAATCGATAATGACAAAATTGACGGCGGAATGGTATGATTGCTATCCTATCTCTTCGTGATTGCCCATCATTTCTACGTCAGTCCCCTGTTTTTTACCCTAACCGACATAAACAGATACAATAATATTTGCCTATCCAAAACGATGGTGTACGGCATCGCCTTCTTGATCTTGAGCAGCATATGAGCTCAGGAGTGGTTAATATTGATATTGAAAATACGGACATTGCACGTTGTCCACTAATTCCGTATGGTGCTAGACGATGACCATGACTGCACCTACAAACCTTCTAGAGGAACTTGTCAAGAAAGTTGGTTCATAAATTTGCTTCTCAAGAAGGTTAGTTCAGAAATTTGCTTCAGTTTATTTTTGCGTTATTCTATAATTCTTTTGAAATTCCTAGATGTAGCCATGCCCCCATCTTCCCATAGAAAAACAATCAAATGAAGCAAAACAGCTGCGGGATGTGTGATTGATCAGAAACTGGTTTTCTAAAGCAAACCAAGCGAAAACAGCCCCCTGATTTCTGAAAGGCGTCAACTTTCGAGGCGTTATATAACGAAACTTGCTCTTTATGGATTCTTTGGAGACGGGGTAAAGTTTGTTTCTTTCTGATACACCCACAAACGACTTTATAGGGTTCTATTAGTTGCTTGAGAAAACAATGGTTGCTTCCTCGAGTCTTTGCCCTTTTGGGTTCTTTCTACTTTTTTTGTTCTATTGCAGTTCACAAGCTGAAGTCGTCAACGTTGATGTCAAGGCAACCAAGCTTCTGCTTGAATCAGACTATGGCTATTTAGATGTTAGGTAGAAATTTCTCTGCTTTATTAGTTCTTTCCTTTTTGTATTCTCAAAACTTCAATGATGTACATGAAACTGTAACAGGCTTTTAGGACTTGCCTTTTTATTTTTCCTTCCTTGTTGCTTCACTTGCATCAGGACGGTAGAAGAGTACAAGAAAGGGCATGTTGACACACAGAAGATTTTCAACATTCCTTACATGTTCAATACACCAGAAGGTATAAAGCACAGACTCTCAACCTCAACGGACGAACCTTTTTCGTGTTAATTATTTGTTCTTGTATATGATTGGTTTGATGGTAAACAAGATGCTATGTTATGGTCTTGAGCACAGGTAGGGTGAAAAATCCTGATTTCCTGAAGGAGGTTTCAGCTGTTTGCAACGAAGAAGATCATCTTGTTGTGGTAAATTACTCCTGTTGGTGTTGATTGATTATGATCTGACCATGCTTCATACAGATTCATTCTAACTTCTCCTCCTCCTGGCTCAAACGAGATAATGTTCTCTATATGGTTTTTCTGCACAGGGCTGTCAAAGTGGAGTCAGGTCCCTGTTTGCAACTGCTGATCTTCTAGCTGCCGTAAGTTTACATATCACCCCACATTCTTCTCCCTTTTAATTAGCTATTGACCGTATCAGCTACTTGGACATTTTTGTCCATCCAAGAGCTCAGTTTACAGAGATTTCTAGTAACTCTGCCCTATCTTTTCTCTAGTTTAGAAACATCCTAAGTCATCCGATTAATTTCTCATAATGCTTTTGGTGAAGTAAGAAATTTCCAAAAACGAAATCCTTGTAAAGTGAAAAGTTGAGAGACTGATTTGTAGAAGATGAAATTTTAGGGATTCAAGGATGTGAGCAACATGGAGGGAGGATATCTTGCATGGGTGAAGAATGGACTTCCACTGAAGACGGAAGAGGAGCCAAAACAGGAGCTCTGAATTCGGAAATTCTTGAACAAAACAATTATCTCCATTGCCAAATATAGTCGGAACTTGGAAACCAATTTCAGCTTTCCTATTGGCATCAACAAGAATCTTGACTTTATATGCTATGTTAAAGCTAGTGTGATGTGAATTTAATATTTTTTATTCAGAATATGGGTCCTTCTATCCCACATTTCATGGGGCCAGATCCTCTGGCCCCTTACTCTGGCCCTGCTCTGGCTCCTGGCCATCAGGGCCATCTATTCATGTGGGACCTACACAAGTGGATGGTCCTGATGGTCAAGGGCCAGAGTAGGGCCAGGGCAAGGGGGACAGAGGATCCCTTGCCACATTTCATATGTATATTATAATGAAACCAACTTTTTAAATTTATTTTTCATAATTATGTTTAATTTTTAACAAACCATAATTAACCTAATTTCCTTCAATCCAGAAATTTTAAATATCATTTTTTGGTTTTTCATCTTTGAAAAGTTGCCCTTGAGAGTTTGACATCCATTATTGGTGGAAGGTCAATTGTTACTTTGTTGGATTCATAGTTATCTGTACATCTAACCTGAAAAATCTGAACCCTAAAAGTCTCATATTGGTTGCTAAACATGTTTGAAGAGCTAACAACCATGATCCCAAAATTGTTTCCAACCTACATCATGGAGAAACTATTAATAAGAAAATTATGTTAATCTATGCTTTCCAGTCAAACTATTTGTTCTAATTTTTGTGACATAATTATTTGAAGGTATTTTTTTACCTTATGCATAATTTATTTAATTAACTAATATATAGGATAAAGTTCATGAGATAGATTTAAAATAAAATTAAAGTTATAATGAAATCATAAGTAGTAGATTCATATTATAGTTATGTATTATCACTAAATTTTTCTTATTCATTGTTCTATTAATAATAAACATAAACACCGTATTAAGACTAGTACACATTATATTTCTTACTTTAGAAGAAGATAGTCAAATTTATATACTAAATTATACAAATACTTAAACAAATAAATGATTAGTTATTAGAGAACAAGTTCACTAAATGAACTAATATGAGGATTCTATTTGAAACACTCGTGTCTATAAAAATTCTTATTATGGTGATTGTATAAGTAATGATTTGATTTGATATCTTTGAAGCATCTCATATATAGATTGTTATGTTTTGATACCCCTTATGAAATATCTTTGTCAATGGTACGTCCACAAGTAGTTATTGAATATAGTGAAAATTACATAAAACTACTTGAGTGATTAATCTATAATCCATCTCCCATGACAATAAGTGTCAATTGTCACGATTGTGACTTACTTCTTTTTTTAATTAAATATAATTAATTAATTAAAATATAACATTATAGAAAGAAAATTGAAAAAAAAAAGAAAAATAGCTAATTAGTACAATAACTTTCAGGTTTTTGTTAATCGATTATACAATTCAAGCAAAACTAAGATTAAGAGCTATTAATTTACCAAAAAAAAAAAGATTAAGAGCTATTACACAGTAAAAGATTATTGACAGGTGAAGTAGTAAAATTGTGATGCTGTAAAAACAGAAAAGAGAATAAAAGAAAGAAAGAATTCTTTTTTAAAAAGAAGACAATTACCATATTTATGAAGTGTTCATGGAAAGAATCGCAAAAAAGAGAGGCAAAGAAATTATTAAAAGTTAATTAATGAATAAGGAAAATGAAAATTTAGTAATGAGTGTCCATTTTTTGAAAATTTTTAATCAGTATATATTTTTTTTAAAAATAACTTAGTTTTAAATCTCATATCAATTAAATTTAAATGTTTTCTTTATTAATAATTTATTGATATTATTTGTCGTACATACTTTTATAGATACTTTAAAAGTATATGTGACTTTTGTATAATCTCGATAGTGACCTATATAACCCATCCGATAACCTTAGTTTTTTTTTTTAATTTTCAAGTCGTCCGCCGTATTATTAATGTTAAAGCCATCTTGACTGAGTGTATTAGAGAGATTAAGATAGGTTTCTTCTAAATACACAATTTCCTTTATTAAAATTTTCTTATGTTAATTCTTTTCTTTCTTTATTTTCTTATTTCAACGTACTTATATTTTAGGTGTTTTATATCTCACCATTATATGATCAATAGTATCAAAGCCAAGTTTTAGCATCACCCAACAATAGCAACAAAGTTTGAAATAGAAAAGTTTAACTATATAATTTATCATCATAGGATATGAAGATGAAGGCAATCTTAACAAAAGAAGATTGTTTGGAGGCCATCAAAGAAAGATATGTGGATATCATAGATGACAACAAATGAAAAAAATGAATGACAAGGCTATTGCCAATCTACACTTGGGTCTAGCTACAAGGCTATTGCAAATATACACTTTGGTTTAGCTGATGGAATCTTGTTAAGTTTAGAGGAGAAAAACATTATAAAGGATATTTGGGATATACTAATGAAATTAAATGAGGCTAAGTTATTACACAACAAAATCTTTTTAAAAAGAAGACTTTATACTCTTTGAATGTTAAATATGTTTCAGTAACAGATCATGTCAGCACTCTTAATAGTCTATTTTCTAATAGGCTTTTACGGTTGGGCTACAAAATAAATGTAAATGAATGTGCAAAACTTCTACTTTAAAGTCTACTAGATTTTTATGATCTACTCATCATCAATTTGATCAATAATATTCTCTCGAACTATTTATTTTTTGAAAATGCTTCCATTACTGTTTTAGAAGAACATATGTGTAGGAATAAGGAGGATAGATTATCAAATTCGCAACAAGCAGAGACACTGTCCATTATAAGAGGAAGATCAAAAAATGTGGTTCTAGTTAAAGTCAAACTTATGGTAGGTCCAAATAAAAAAAATAAAGAATATCAAATGTTACAAATGTGGTAAGAAAACGCACACCAAGAAGGAGTGTTGGAATAAAAAAAATGTTGAGGAAAATGTAACAACCCCTTAAGGTAATGTCTCAAGTACCTTAGATGATGGCAAATCCTTTATAGTGAGGTAACAACAATGGCATAAATCATTTTATTGATGTCTGACCTTTGGATTCGAGAGCCATCTAGCGCATTACCTCCTAAATAGAATTGTTTGACCAATATAAACCACTTTTAGAAGGATCTGTATTTATAGGTGATGATCATGCCTTAAAGATTATTAGTATCAATACTGTTAAACTAAAAATATAGGATGGTATGATTCGCACCATCTAGGAGGTAAGATATAAAAATGGGCTAGAAAAAAAATCTAGTGACTTTAGGACAACTTGATGATGATATCAAGTGTGAAATTTAAGTTGAAAATAGGATCACAAAACTAGTTAAAGGTGCACTTATAGTGATGAAAACAGAAAAGGTAGCTGCTAATTTGTACATGCGCAAAGGGGAAACACTGTAAGAAAGAGAAGTATCTATTACATTAGTAAGTTCAAACAAAGAATCATTAATGAAGTGGCATCTTAGACTTGGCCACATGTTGGAATAAGGATTGAAGATTCTTACAAAATAAAAGCTTCCTTTAGGGCTAAAAAAGGTATTATTACCCTTTTGTCAGCATTATGTTATTAATAAGTAAAATAGATTGAAATTTAGCAGCTCCACTGCTAAAAGCAAAGCTATTCTAAAGCTAATTCATTATAATATTTGACAAGTACCAGTTTCATTCTTAGTAGGTGTGAAATACTTTGGATCTTTCACTGGTGATTACTTTAGGAGATATTAGGTATATCGAATCAATAGGAAGTTAGAAGTGTTTTTAGTTTTCAAGAACTTCAAAGCACATGTAGAACTTGAAATCGAGAAAAGAATCAAATGTGTACGGTCAAATAATGGAGGTGAATACGTTGGCAACGAGTTTGATGCATTTTGTAAACAAGAAGTCATCAAATGGAAGTTCACATTAGCATACTCTCCACAACAGAATGGAGTAGCAAAGCGAATAGGTAGAAAATTATTGGAAAGAACAAGAGTAATGTTGAGGACTATAGGTCTAGCCAAATCATTTTGGACCAAAGCAATAAAAACCACTTGTTATATGATAAATCGATCTCCATCAACAATAATTAGGATGGAGGCACCAACAAAGATGTGGATCAATTTTCCAACTAATAATTCACTCCTTTATATATTTGGATGTTCTACATACATGATGTATAATTCCTAATAAAAGTCAAATTTGGATCCAAAATCTAATAAATGCATTTTCTTGGGATACGCTAATGGAAATAAAGAGGTATCGCCAATAGGATCCCACTACTTATAAGATAATAATTAGCAAAGATGCCATATTTTTAGAAGATAACTTACAAGAAAAGGAAGAAAATAGCACTTCAAAGGAGAGACCAATTACTACTATAGTTCAAGTTGAAGAAAGATAAGAACAAGAAGATCCAACTTTTTTGGAACTGCAACAGAGCAAAAAGAACAAGAACATGCTAAGTCCTCATCCCCAGAGGTTCAACAGCCAGCTCAGGAAAGGAAAGAACTATCTTGGCACTCAAAACACATTATGGGAGGTAATATTGCATATTGTTTACTAATAGAGGATGGATAACCATCAACTTTCCATAAGGCTATAAAAGGCCAAGACGCTTATCTATGGATGACAACAATGTAAGAAGAATTTGAAGCCCCCATAAAAATAAGACATAAGATCTTATTTCTCTGTCACAAGAAAGGAAGACCATTAGTAATAAATGAGTCTATAAAATTAAAAGAGACAACAATGAGCAAGTGGAGCATTATTATGCAAGTTTAGTGGTCAAAAAGAAGTTATTGACTTTAACGAAATATTTTCTCTTATTGTTCAATTGACAATGGTTCAAGTAGTTTTGGTAATATGTGCTATATATGATTTACATTTAGAGCAATTAGATGTCAAAGCTATGCTATATGGAGAACTTGAAGAAGAAATTTATATGCTCCAACTAGAAGGGTTTGAAGAAGAAGAAAAAAGAACTTAGTTTGCAGGTTGAACAAATCTCTATATAGCCTCAAACAAGCACCGAGATATTAGTATAAGAGATTTGATTCCTTCATCATAAGCTTTCGACACAATATACTTAATTCAAATCTTGTGCTTATTACTGGAGATTTGGAAATAATGATTTCATTTTCTTGCTATTATAAATTGATGACATATTGGAAACAAGCCCCAAAAAAGATCATATTAAAGAGTTGAAGGCACAATTGGATAGGTATTTTGAAATAAAGGACTTAAGACCAGAAAACAAGATTATAGGGATACAAATTTATGGAGACAAAAATAATATGAAGATTTAACTGTCTCAAAATAATTATTTGAAGAAAATCTTACATCGTTTCAATATGTAAGATTGTAAGCCAATATCCATACCTCTTCCTATTAATTTCAAGTTTTCTTCAAGTATGAGTCCTATCAACAAAACAAAGAAGATGGAAATGTCTCGAGTATTGTGTACACTAGCTGTGGGTAGCTTAATGTTTTATATAATTTGCAAAAGACCAAGCAACATGTAGTAAAACTGGTTAGTCAATACATGGGAAATCGTGGTAAAGAGCATTGGAGTATTGTAAAGAGGATCCTGAGATATATTAAGGATACTTAAAATAATACATAATGTTTTGGAGGATCATACTTTATTATTAGAGGTTATGCTGATTCAATATGCAGGTGATTTTGACAAAAACAAGCCCACCATAGTTTATATTTTTACTCTTGTTGGAGGAGTTATAAAATGGGTCTCAAAATTGCAATTTATTATAGCTACTTCTATAATGAAGGCAGAGTAGTTACACAAGCTAGTAAAGAAGCAATTTGATTACAAATGTTAGTGGGACACTTGGACATAAGTAAGAGAAGATTATTTTATTTTATGATACTTAGAGCACGTTGCACTTGACAAATAATCCATCACTTCATCCAAGGACAAAATGCATTTAAGTTCAATATCACTTTGTTATAGAAAAAGTGGAAGAATGAAGTATAGATATGTAGAAAATTCATATTAAGAATAACTTGACAGATATGATAACAAATTTAATCAATACTGATAATTTCATATAGTGTAGGTCCTCTATCAACCTAGAAAAATATAAGCAGTATGAATAAAAGTAAAGTTGATTTTAAATGGGAGCAATATTGGGGCAACAACTACCTTTACTCTTTATTTGAGCTCTAATGTCGAAAATTGGTCATAAATTCCATCATTATAGCTTGACATAGTGGTAATATAGTTAATAAAAGCTGTAAAAACAACTTTTATTTACAACCTTTCTTATAAAACAATGGAATTGTGTAGAAACACAATTCATCACCTTAATCATTCTATATATAGGATACTTTTCATATGTTTTAACAATTATATTTTTAGCTTCGATACATTCAAGTTTCTATTATATTTGTGCATCAATTTGTAAACAAAAACTGTAACATCCTACCCCTGATGGGAAGGGTACAAAAACAAAGAGACAATAAAGCGTATTAGAGAGATTAAGATAGGTTTCTCCTAAATATATACTTTCTTTTGTTGAATTTGTCTTGTGTTAATTCTTTTATTTCTCTATTTTTTCATTTATACTTAGTCATATTTTAGGTGCTTTATATCTCAACAAATGATTATGTATAGATCCTAAATCTATAATAAATTGAAAAACCTGTCAATTTAAAAGGCACAATAAAGATTGCAAAACTCCAAAATAATAAGAACATTATGGATTTAACTGAAAATGCTAATAACCTAAGTATGCCAATTTCTACATCATCTTCCTCAAATACCCACAATATAGGGTCATCATTTGGAACAGATGATGAAGGAATCAAAATCCATAGAAACCCTTATATCTTGTTTAAGGGTTTATTCTCTTATCGAACCCTGACCATTTAATAACTTTTCTCAAGTGTTTTTCAAAGTTTGTATATACCTTAAATGCAGTAAGGCTTTTAATTCTACAATGAAAATTATGCAATAGTTGCTAAGGAACCTTCTTCGCTACCTATCAGCGAAAATGGAAATGAGATCTTATTTATAATAATAAAATGTTATATGTTTTAGTTCATGCATATATACGATTAGAAACATAAACTCACATAAACTATTATATGATAGTTATCTTTGAAAATGGTATCAAGAACTTGAAATAATCGATGTTCAGTGTATCATAGCAACCATAATAAATATCAAAACCTCTTACAAAAATATTTATCTTTATGAAATTTTTAAATGGTGGTGTGTCAACAATCACAGACTTCTGGTGATGAGTAAATATGATCTAAACAACTTGAAATAATTATTTAACAAGCTCATCATTTCCTTTGGTCAAGAGAAATCAGTCTCAAAAGTTGCTTATCAATGAAGAACAGAATAATTAATAAGATTCTATAACAAATGCATTTTGATTCTAACATTCTCCTTTGGCTAAAAGAATTAAGACTCAAAAGATTATTTTTTTAAAATAGAGAATTAATAAAATAAACTTATTAAAACAACCTATAGGATTCATTGAGTTAGACCTAGAATAAATTTATATAAAACCATTAAATGAGACCAAGAACATAAAGTATGTCAGATATTAAAATTAATGTATAGCTTGAAGAAGTCATCAAAATAGTGGTACATTCATTTTATGTAACATAATTATTTCATTGATAAAGAGCAATGTAACGCCCCAAATTAGGGGTTAGCATATTAAGCAAATTTAGTCCGATTTAGGTTCTGTCTCTTTGACAGTTTGG
>JANIHZ010000208.1:46517928-46534474 GCA_027478365.1 Erythroxylum rufum | reverse complement strand
TGAGAGGGATTTAGAATATTGTTTGACTGGCAAAAGAAGTGCGAAAAAACTCAATTGTATCTGCAGTTTCCAAAATTTTTTGATATTGTTAGTTTTGAACCAAAGCTTGCTCACGATCTTGTCAGCTCTTGGTCATAAAACTGAAGATTGTCATGAATATATGTTTATTATAGTCCCTGG
Source organism: Erythroxylum rufum (assembly GCA_027478365.1). Taxonomy (NCBI): domain Eukaryota; kingdom Viridiplantae; phylum Streptophyta; class Magnoliopsida; order Malpighiales; family Erythroxylaceae; genus Erythroxylum; species Erythroxylum rufum. The sequence continues at coordinate 46,534,294 of JANIHZ010000208.1, read as the reverse complement.
TCCATTTCCGTGCATTTTAATCCTCTCTTGTCCAACCCAGTTCTTTTTTCCATTGAATGGTACTGTTAGGAACTGGGTCCCAAATGGATGCATCCTATAGCGTTTTCCTAATCCCTACTGCTGGATGCATCTGTTCGTTACTTACAAGGCGGAATGATATGTTTATGTTTCAACAGCCACTGTCTTCATTACGTGAACAATAATTTCAAGGGTCCACTCCAGCTAGCTCCTTGTTGCGGGTGTAGGTCTCGCTATTAAAATTCGTCCTAGATGTTTTCCTAATGTTCCTGGTGGTAACAAACACTACACCCTCAGTTGAAGGAAGATATGAATTGGTAGATGTCGAAGTCTTTGAGGTCTTCCAAAATCAATGGTTATGCAAATGCAGCAAAAAAATTATAGTTAAGGGTTTATCGCCTTAATTGGTATTCATGGTCATAATTAATTTGACACCAAGAGAGAGATATTTGTAATAAATTCTAAGGATTTTCTAATTCTACGTTATGATGCATATACAAAGAGGTTAAAGCAAACGTAACAGCAGATTCTGAAATGTATTTACTTAAAAAGTCATATTGTAATAATGAGAAAGAGGTTGATACCTATCAAAATACCAAATATGAGTTTCATGAAAGATTTCACAAGACACCGCATAAAAACTGGGACTGGAAAGCACAGCTCGAGTACCCACTACCAGCAAACACCCATGATCCATACATAACTTCCAACCAAGAGTCAAACTTGCGTCACATAGCATGGCACCGGCTTTTAAACAACCACCTTTTGATCTTTAGGCGCCAGAAAAAAGTACAAGGTTTCTCCCTGTCATATACAGTTATACAGAATCCGACAATGGAACTTCAAAGTTTGGACCTTTTCGGCTTTCTCCATATGCATTATGCCACACCAGGGCGGCTATTAGTCTAAGCATAACTGTACAAGCGCTAAGTAGCAGAATATAAACAAGAATTTCAAACCGAGGCCCAGTTGTCAATCTATTTTTTTTTTTTTTTGGCATATTCTACGCTCAATATATTGATGCAGAAGATAGAACTTCATTGCCTTCCCGCTTCGAATATGACGTGGTCTAAAACTGGAAAGCTTGGTTTTTTAACCTGGGGCTTTCTCTTTGTGTTGGTTGGTCTTGGTTTCTCTGGAAATGTTGATGGTGATTCTCTGAGAAAGTACAACACCGGAGGTGGGATTGTGCCTGGTAAGTTGAATGTTCATTTGGTGGCGCATTCACATGATGATGTTGGTTGGTTGAAGACAGTTGACCAGTACTATGTCGGATCAAATAACAGCATTCAGGTTCTGATTCTGTCTGAACATAGTGTCTTGTGTGCATTCTGGATGTTCTTGAGGAAGAGAAGTTTGATTTTGATTCTGTCCTCTGGTTTTCTCATAGGGTGCTTGTGTTGAGAATGTGCTGGACTCTGTGGTGGTATCGTTGCTTCGAGACCCTAACAGGAAGTTTGTATTTGCTGAAATGGTAAAATGTGAAGGGAACTACTGCTGAAATAGATCTAGGAACTATAGTCACAGTTTTGATAATTAATAAGCCTGATACCATTGTACAAGCATTACCTGCAATGTCTTAGATTTGAATTTCCAGTAATTTCAGCTTGTTTATCGTGAGATTCTCTAATGAATACAGCATTTCTATTGGCAATCGAAAAGTGAAGTGGATGGAGAAGATCAAACGTCCTATTTAACCTTCTTTTTCTTTTAAAATTTTCTTTGGAGCCCAAGTCCTAAACACAGTAGAGCCACCAATTCTCTTGTCATGCTCAGGCGATTCCAAAGTGAAGTTTACCTACTGTTTGCTAGTTTCTTGTGTTTACAAGCTGGGTCTGGTCATGTTCCAAGATTCGTCCTTCTTATTGTACTCCTCTTTTGGGTTCTATTTTTCATCTTGATCTATACAATCATCAATATACTGCCTAGAATCTGACAAAGTTTTATATGAATGGTAGGCTTTCTTCCAGCGATGGTGGCTAGAACAAAGCGCAGAAACACAAGAAGTAGTTAGGAAACTTGTAGATGCAGGTCAACTGGAATTCGTGTACGCAGTTATAAACCAATGCGTGATTAGGAAGAACATTTAACTTCATTTAGTTTTAACAACATTTAGGTTTGTAATTTCAGAAATGGTGGCTGGTGCATGCATGATGAAGCAGTAGCGCATTATATTGACATGATTGACCAAACAACTCTGGGTCATCTTGCAATAAAAGAACAATTTAACAAGACACCTCGTTCTGGATGGCAAATTGATCCATTTGGACATTCCGCTGTGCAAGCTTACCTTCTTGGGGCTGAGGTATGTGAGTGGTATCAATGGTTTACCACACAGCGTGAACAAGTCTTGTAAATTAGGATTATTGAGTAGAAACATGCTTCACTAACTCATTACATATGAAACGCAGCAAAAGAAAATCATGGAATTGAGATTTTAATTCTAATAAGTTGGTTTTTCACTGCGTGTTTCTTTTTAAGAGTTTACACGTTCTGACCAGTTACCTGCTTTGCAGCTTGGCTTTGATTCTGTTCATTTTGCAAGGATTGATTACCAGGATAGAGCAACACGTAAAGGTGATAAATCTCTAGAAGTTATATGGCGTGGTTCAAAAACCTTTGGTTCTTCCTCCCAGGTTCCAACTGAAGAGATGTCCTGTCATTTATGTTCTTGGAAAAAGGTTAATGTTTTTACAGTTCATTTTGTTTATTGCCTTGCAGATATTTGCCAATGCTTTTCCAGTACATTATAGTCCTCCAGAAGGTTTCCATTTTGAAGTGTTCGATGATTTTGTGCCAGTCCAGGTTCTAACAATCAACTAGCAGTCAAATTTCTCATAGATAATTTTTAAATTAGCTTTGCAAATGTTCAATTTTTTTGCCATCTGCTCTATTCTTGCAGGATAGTCCTCTTCTATTTGACTACAATGTTCAACGTAGGGTCCAGGATTTTATAAGTGCTTCTTTGATCCAAGTAAAAATCTTGGCTCCTCCCTCCCCATGTATTAACACTCCCCAAGTGTCTTTCTTTCTGCCAGTGGAAGTAATGTGCTTCTTATGGCTGCTAAGAGTAGACACAACTAGCAAACCCAAATTCTATAGTTAACCATGCAAATATATTGACTAGAATGCCACCTCCTTTGACAGGCAAATGTAACAAGGACAAACCACATTATGTGGACGATGGGGGATGATTTCCAATACCAATACGCTGAGTCTTGGTTCAAACAAATGGACAAACTGATTCACTACGTTAACCAGGTAGAACTTTATTTGAAAGAAAACGATCCTTGTTATGAATCTTAGATTGAGGCTTATTTTAAGCATGAGACCAGTCTAAAACTCCATATCAAGCGGTCCATTCCTTACTATAGAGAACCTTTCGCACTCCTTTTGGTTGGTCAAACACGGATTTTTAATCTGTGAACAGCACCTTAGAATCACTTTAAAGGTCATGTTCAAGTTGCAATTTTTTCAATTGCTAATCTGTTGATGAAATGTTGCACCCTCAGTAATGAAATGAAGAGTACTAAACCATTTCAATGCACTTGATACGAATAAGAACTTCTAGCATCTTTTACTCAGGATGGTAGAGTCAATGCCTTGTATTCCACACCATCTATTTACACCGACGCAAAAAATGCAGCAAATGACCCATGGCCTCTGAAAACCGATGATTTTTTCCCGTGAGTGTTATGGTTGTTTACAAATGTTACTCTTTTTCTTTTTTTGTGAATGAGGAAAAATTCTCGACTTCCACTTATTTCTTTTGTACTCCTTGCTTGCTGCAGGTATGCTGATGGTCCAAATTCCTATTGGACTGGGTTCTTCACTAGCCGCCCAGGTTTCAAGAGATATGTCAGGCAGCTGAGTGGGTATTATTTGGTATTGCAACAGCTCTGCTCGGAGTTTTAGGTTCCTTTGAGTTAAACAAAGGAGTAATTCTTATGCCTTCTAGGCATTGATTTTGCAAGCTTTTGCACCCTTGTATGACCGCATGAATTGAGTGGAAGTATGCATATCATGCAGACATGCAATGAAAGCTCTGCTGCTTCTTGATTTTTTTTGTTTTTTTTTTACTATTATCCCATGACTTACCCTTGATGCTATCTGACAGGCGGCGCGACAACTTGAGTTCTTTGGAAAAAATGCCAGTGGACCAAGCACCTATGGACTTGGAGATGCTTTAGGAGTAGCACAGCACCATGATGCTGTCACTGGCACTGCCAAACAGCACACCACTGATGACTGGGCAAAACGTCTAGCTATTGGAGCAACCGAGGTGAGCAACGAGGCAGCCAAGTTTTCCACTGGAGTTTTCCTGCCCATTCTTTTCCCTTCATCAGCATAGTAGTCCTCTTGTATGATCACCACTTCCATTATGTTCCTCAACGTATACAAATTATACAGGCAGAAGCTGTTGTGGGTTCTGCTCTGGCATGCTTAGTTAGTAAGAAGTCAAGAGATCAATGCACATCCCTGGCTTCAACTTTTAGCCAGGTAGCATCCTCTCTTTCTCTCTTGTTTGTGTTTTATTTGCTTCCTAAACAGAAGAGCGTACATTTTTGAGTTACTTGTTAGCGTTCACCGTATAGTGATCTCCTTCTTTATCTTCATTCTTTTCTTTGAGCAGTGTCAATTACTCAATATCAGTTACTGCCCACCAACAGAGGAAGCGAGTAATGGAAAGAATTTGGTACTATTTTCATTTTCTTTAACCTTTTATTGTACTCTGATGTTTGATTTGAACTCCTATTCATCTTCAGATACTAATTTTCTAGGTTTTGGTGGTGTATAACCCTCTTGGATGGTATCGCAATGACACTATCCGCTTACCGGTGAGTAAAAGCTTGTTTTATTCTTGATACCACCATCACTCGTGAAAGGAATCAAAATGTTGCTTCAGTTCACTATGTATGTGTAAAATTGTCAGAAAATTTGTCTCTGATTATGACCTAAATATCAACATACAGATAAATGAAGTCGATCTTGTTATTTCGGATTCTGAGGGAAACAAAATCGACACTCAGTATATACCCATGGATAATGTTACAAGCAACTTGAGAAACTTCTATTTACAGGCGTACTTAGGATTGTCACCTGGACAAGATCCCAAGTACTGGCTTGTATTTCAAGTCTCTGTACCACCACTTGGTTGGAGCACTTATTTCATTTCTAGTGATTCTGAAATAGGTGAGCAGGTCTTTTCCATTCCTACTCACTGAACTTGCTTGAATGCCATTTCCATTACATTGGTCTTTTAGTGGGAACTATTGTTATAGTAAATTTTTGCTGTCCTGTACTTTTCTTTTGTATGGGATTATTTGAAATGGTGTAGGGAAAAGGAGAAATGGACTGTCGAGAATGGAGAGTGTACAGAATGATACCATTGAGATTGGTCCTGGGAATTTGAAAATGTCATTCTCTTCTTCAACTGGCCAACTCAAAAGAATTTACAACTCTAATAATGGGGTAAGCTGTTTAATGTTCCTCTCCTAAGTTGGAATATCCATGATTGTCTTGGAACTGTATGTTTTGGCTTCGCTTTAGAGATCTAAGAAATACTCTATGTTGAAGTCTTCATTCATAAACTAAAGCATGAAGCATTGAGTTGGTTCACTTTCTCAAGTCATAATTCCAGACATTGGTCTTTATATTTTGTCTTTTGGCACTCTTTCTCTTTTTTTGTCATCGATAATCTACAAAAGGTTCTTCAGAATAATGATATAAGGGATGTAAAGTCGAAGGTTCAAATTACTAGAATAAACTTGGCTTCTGGTATGTTGCATGCAGGCTTGTTATTTAACACTGAAACGCTATAACTGATTTGGCTATTTTACTAGATTGATATACCAGTACAACAAAGCTACCTTTGGTATGGTTCGAGCTCTGATACTCAGGCATGTAGTCCCTGAACCTTCATACGATCACTGCTAATTGACTTCCTTTTCACAAAAAAGGCTGTTGACAGCATAATATTTGTCTCGCAGCAATCTTCTGGTGCATACATTTTCCGGCCTAATGGGGCTCCTCCCACAGTCGTTTCCAGATCAGTAAGTTCCTTTTTGTTGCTCTGCTAGTATCCCGACTTCATCTTCCTCCTTGACTTCATATTGTTTTGGCCTCTTCACCTAATGGAGACTCTTCTCTTGGTTGCCTAATCTTGAACATTATAAATTATAACCTTCCACGATCTCCTATCCATATTATTCTGCTCATTATGTAAGCTGTGTTTTGAATGAAGGACTACACTCTGCATAAGGTTCAAAGCTGTATACCTCTCTATTCTCATTAGTTGTGGTTTTCTGTATTGAAAAATTTAAAACTATTTGGTGTTTAGAGTTGCAGAATTTACCTATTTATGTCTTTTCTTGCAGGTACCCATAAAGGTCATTCGTGGACCTTTAGTTGATGAGGTTCACCAGCAATTCAGCTCATGGATTTATCAGGTCATCCTATAACTGATTTAAGTTTTGAAAGAAACAACTGCTATAATGCTTCTCTTGAGATAGGATCAATAAATGGAAAACGATACCCTTCGCTAGTCCCCGGGTTGCTTTTTGCTTTGTCATCATGTCATAATTGTACCATGCTTAATAGGTTTAACATTTGGAGATATCAGCCATCACCCAGAATATCAATGAAATTGCATTTTAGTGAGACTTATAATTGAAAATCTGTTCAAGAAATAAGTTTCATTACTGTCATCCTTTGGAAGTTTGAGTCTTGTGAATGGAAGCATTCTATACTATTAGAAAAATCTGCTCTGGTACTCATCTGTATTTCATCTAAAAGTTGCTATTTTTTACTTACTTTCAGTCTATGATTGTTTATTAGGTGACAAGAGTTTACAAAGACAAAGAGCATGCGGAAATTGAATATACAGTAAGTCCATTATTTGGATTTCCGACCTTCTTTTTGCCTTCTCTTATCGTAGATATATTTTTTCCACTTATTGTTTTCAGTAAACTCTAAATGAAGCTATTTGTTTCTGAATTTAAATAATTGTTTTGTGATGAATTTCCATTTGAAGATTGGTCCAATTCCAGTTGATGATAGTCTTGGAAAAGAAGTCATCACACGGATCACTGCAAATATGGTCACTGAGAAGGTGTTCTATACAGACAGCAATGGGAGGGACTTTTTGAAGCGGGTAAATCTAAAATATCAGTTCTTTGATCATGAAAAAGCTTCTGAGGACACTATAGGAGTTAGCACATCATAGAGGGTACTTGCAAAATAGCCCAAGTTATAAAATGAACAGACTCAATGATATTAGTGGGGAAAATATATGCCCTTGTATAATGTTCATCTAACTTTTTATTTGCTGACTTTTCAACTTGGACATTTCGCTTTCCTCAAATGCTGAGAATTCCCAATCAGATTATAGTTGCAAATTTTGAAATATGGCTATCTCCTTGTTCTGGGCATCAGATTTTCTGTGCCCGTTATTCTGGTCCAACCATGTTTTCGCCTAAAAAAATGGCATCATTTTATGTGTAAATAGCCTTGAAATGACGTCGTTTTGGGGCAACAATAGAGTTGGAACAGAGTAACAGAGACAGAAGATTTGAACCTCTTGTTCTCTCCAATATGTCAATTTTTGTTATGACAGGATGTTTCTTGCAATCCTAGATAATTGCGTTGTTCTTTGTTTCTAGTGATGCTGACTAAGCTATGTTTTTGCAGACTAGGGACCATAGAGCTGACTGGAACCTTTCAGTTACTCAACCTGTGGCAGGAAACTACTATCCGGTAATTTCTTTTTCCTTATCAGAAAGCAATATATGCATGTTTGAAAAGTACTTACACATTTCATTTTCTAAAGATTTCTGTGGCTATGAATTAATAATCTAATATTATTTCTTGACTGACAACATAATGGAAACATTTGACAATAGATAGTTACCAACTGTTCAAATAGTTTCTTTCTAATTTCCTATTTGCTTAGTCTGAAGGAAAAAAGAACCCATTCACAGTTTCTGTACAGAAGTTCAGTGACTGAACTGATTTTTCTTTTCCTTTTTTTTTTGTTGTGAAGATAATCATTTTCCTTTTCACTTCCTTCAGCTTAACCTTGGAATGTATCTGAGGGACAGCAAATCAGAGTTGTCAGTTTTGGTTGATCGTGCCACTGGAGGAGCAAGTATTAATGATGGTGAAATGGAACTAATGTTTCACAGGTTTTACATTGTTAAAGATTTATGTTTTCTTCTCCAGATGAAGAAAAAATCTACCCTTTTGTGATACATGCATGTGAATACCATCTTCTTGTCTCCTTTACAAGGCGTATACTTAATGATGATGCGAGGGGAGTTGGTGAGGCTCTTGATGAAAATGTATGTATCAAGACTACGTGCCAAGGACTAACGGTATGTGCCCTAGTAGAAATAGCAACTTAATGTTTGAGAAATTCTGAACGAAATCTTCAAATGCATGTTTGTATCCTTTGTTGCATTTAGGTTATTGTTCTGAATTGGTTAAGTTGATGTACTAGAGGAAATTCTTCCAAAGAAAAAGAGAAACTTTCTGTTGAAATTTGCTGATGAAATAAAAAGATCAAACTCCATTGAACTTCAAGGAGATCAATGTTACATCTGGCTATGCTTTGTTCAGGTTCGAGGAAACTACTATTTGAGTGTCAACCCACGGGGGGGTGGAGCGAAATGGCGCAGGACAACTGGTCAAGAAGTTTACTCTCCACTTCTTCTAGCTTTCACAGAAGAGGTGTGACCTTGTCCTTTTGAAACAAAGTGTGGATTTTCTATATGTAGTTATTAAAATGATCAGTTATTGACTACCCATAATCAGGCTAAGTGGACAGCAGCTCACTTAAGTAAGGCGAGTCTCATGGATCCAAACTACAGTTTGCCTCCCAACGTTGCACTAATTACTCTTCAGGTCAGGAATGCCACTCTTTGATCACTTGGATCCAAACTATAGCATTCCAATAATTAGCAAAATCTTTTTTTTCCAAACCAGATATATGCAAACTTGTTAAAATTTAGTTTGTCAAATTTGGTGAACCACAACCCAAAAAATGGTAGATGATCAGTCTTTTGATATTTAAAGAAATTTGAGTCCCAAAAACATTTTCTATCATCGTATTTTTTCCAGGAACTGGAGAATGGAAGTGTACTCCTCCGCCTTGCACATTTGTTTGAGGTAAAAAACATAATTGGTCTCGCTTTGTGTCTTTTCTGCTGTCATTAATGTTTCAATGCCCCGTATTGTCTTCCCCTGCATTTTTGAAAGAACCTCTGTAATAATAGTACTGGCCGTATGTTTTAACCATTCTTCTTTCTTTCTGACAATGACACTGCTTAGTGTTTTATATTTACACTTCTTTGTTGACAATAATGTGGTCAGGCTGGAGAGGATGCTCAGTATTCAACATTGGCTAAAGTTGAACTGAAGAAAATCTTCCTTGGAAAACCTGTAAGGGTTCATTCTCGCTGCTCTTGTCAAGCCTTGCAAAATTAAACAAGACCTTGCATTTAATATACGATTCATGACCTACTTAGAACTAGGAGCATAGTATTAACGCGGTTCTTCCGACTATATTTTCTTGCTGCAACTCTATTTCCAAGGTTCCATAGATATTGCAACCATAACATCATTCTAGTCCTTGCTGCAGCAGCATTTTCATGACTTGACAGATACTCAAAACTTGACTTCTAGCTATGTGTTTTCTACAGTCTATTTACTCTTGATGGGACTTTTGAGTTTTCAGGTAAAGGAGTTGAAGGAAATGAGCCTGTCAGCAAACCAGGAGAAGTCTGAGATGAAGAGACTGACATGGAAAGTGGAGGGAGAGGATGGAACCTTACCCTCCCCAGTTAGAGGTGGTCCAGTTGATACCTCCGCTCTTGTAGTAGAGCTAGGTCCCATGGAAATCCGCACTTTCTTGCTCAAATTTTGATGTCTTCGTTCGCGAAAGTTGTCAGTTCATTATTTAAACACTCGAAATGTCAATTCCAATAAGTTGTCTACCTTCAACTAATAAAAGTAAAGTTCAGATCTTCTGTTCAATTTTATGGTATTTTATTGTGTCCAGTAAATCTCAACTATTTATTTATATAGGTCCCATATTTATTTATGTGGGATCATACGGGACCCGCATAAATATATGGCTGAGATTCACTGGACACAATAAGACACCATAAAAATTGGACAGAGAATCTTGTTCATAAAAGTATTGGTGAACTAATAAGAAACTCATATATATTCACGAACCTTTGCCTCCATGAATTGCTCTTGCTCCAACATGACGAAGAACATATTTAAGTCATAAGCCTTAATATAACGAATTTGAAGATGAGCTTTAGTGATTGTTGTAACGGAAGATGTTGGATTTTTAGTTTTATACGCTTAACGGAAGATGTTGAAACGACAAGTGGGCCCTTTGAAGTTTGGCCGGTAAAAACGCGGGAAGCTTGGGTCCTAAAGCCAGTTATAGCGGTGCATGTCACGCACTCCTTCGCTCGTGAGTTTCACTCCCGAATCCCAATCATCATTTCAGGTGTTCATAACTTCCCCTCCAATTTAAAGCTTCAAATCTCTTCAAACACACCTAAACATGGCTTCTCCCACAAATTCTCTCTACCCACAAGTAGACCAATCAAACCCCAATTCCTCATCTTCTGTGTACTCTAAACCTAACCCCAATGCTTCCTCGTCAAATCTCTACCCTACGATCGACATGAAAGACCTCGTCGAGAATCTCTTCCCGGAACCGGAAAATGTCCATCCTAGCGGTTCTTTCACCCCTCCATCGGCCCCGCCGGAGGCCGTCGAGGAAGTGCTGATCAGCATCCCCGGCGCGATTCTCAATCTTATTGATAAAAACTACAGCGTCGAGCTCGCTTGCGGTGAGTTCTCGATTGTTCGTCTCCGCCAAGGGGAAAACGTCGTTGCTGTTCTCGCTCGTGTCGCTGATGAAATCCAGTGGCCGTTGGCCAAAGACGAGGCTGCCGTCAGGCTCGATGATTCGCATTACTTCTTTTCCCTCCACCTGCCCGATGAACATAACGGATCAGATTCGAGCGATGAGGAGGAGAAGAAGAGCAGTAAGAAGAAGAGTAATAAGAATGGTGATAAGTCGGAGAATCTGTTGAATTATGGATTGACGATTGCGTCCAAAGGGCAGGAGGGGATGTTGAAAAGATTGGATGAGATTTTGCAGAATCACAGTTGTTTTTCGGTTCATGAAGTTTCAAAGAAAGCGAAGGAAGAAGGGAAGGAAATGTTTGGTGAATCGGTGGCCAAGGGGATTTCAGTGGCGGATTTGTCATCGGGGAAGAAGGAAGAAATTGAGGGGAATTGTGCGGCTTACTGGACTACTTTGGCTCCTAACGTAGAGGATTATAGTAGCACTGCTGCAAAGTTGATCGCGGCAGGTTCAGGACAGTTGATTAAGGGGATTTTGTGGTGTGGGGATGTTACCGTTGATAGGTTGAAGTGGGGAAATGAGGTCATGAAGAAGAGGATGAGTCCAAAAGAGAAATCTGAGATTAGTCCTGAGACCTTGAAGAGGATTAAAAGGTTTGGAATACGTATTCTTGTTGTTTTTATACTTGCATTCTCCTTTTCTGTTCTTAATTTATATCTGCAAATGTTTCGTTTTACTTTGGTTTTAATTGTTTTTTTTTTTCCAATGCTAATAATAAATATTGAAAGTCAGTTCTTTAATCTAGATTTGGCATCAAGGAAAATGCCAATAATAAATATTGAAAGTCAGTTCTTTAATCTAGATTTGGCATCAAGGAAAATGCCAATGATAAATATTGAAAGTCAGTTCTTTGATCTAGATTTGGCATCAAGGAAAATGGACTCACCAATCAACAGAATGAAAATGCCCAAAAAACAAAACAATTAAAACCACAGTAAAACGAACCATTTGCAGATATAAACTAAGAAGAAACAAACATGCACCAACGGATCAGTTTGATAATGCTTACAGGGTTAAGAGGGTCACAAAAATGACGGAGAAAGTGGCGAATGGGGTTCTTTCTGGTGTTGTGAAAGTGTCTGGATTTTTCACGAGTTCTGTTGCAAACTCAAAAGTTGGCAAGAAGCTTTTTGGCCTCCTGCCTGGGGAAATGGTCCTTGCCTCTCTGGATGGATTTAGTATGTCCATCATTCTAAGCTCTTCAATTTACAAGCTATCTGACTATAAATTGTCAACATTGCCATCGAACTTTATAGTACAGTTGTTTGTATTTTCATACTGATTTTTAAAACTTCTGAAACTTCCTTTGATTGTTGGTAATGTTTACTCCTCGCCTTTTCTGTTTTAATGCATGACTTCTTGAAACATTCTGTCTTTATTCTTTTCTTCTGTGTTATAGTTGTTGAAACTCAGTTTCTTTTTGTCACCGAATAATGTAGGCAAATATAGTTCCTTATCTCTTCCATTTTCCATCCAGTAACAGTTAGAATTGCTAAACATGTATTCCTTTAGTCAAATATTTTACAACTTTGATATTATTCCATCATATTCAAGTTCTTTTTGTTCTCCTTTATTCAACTTTTATTGTCCATTTTCCAACAGTATGTTATAACCCATTCTATTCATCACTGTCTCATATTTTTTGTTATTTGTCAACAGGCAAGGTCTGTGATGCTGTTGAGGTGGCTGGAAAGAGTGTCATGTCAACCTCATCCACTGTGACCACCGAACTTGTCTCACACAGGTGATGTTGTCAAAATGCTTGCTTGAGCAGTTGGGTACTGTTGTTCCATGTAATTTTCTAAAAAATAAGAGAATTTAATGTAAAATTTCCGCCTTTTCTCCGAGGATAACTGAGAAAAATGAAAAGAAAATTTTAGAAATAAAGTAGGAAGAGTGATTGCCACAGTATGTTGTTTTATGTCCTAGATAACAAATAATTTTACTAAGAAGGACCGGAATATAATAGTCATGCATATCAGTGAAAAAAAGTTTGGATCTGGTTAGAGCTGCTCTTTATTTTTTATAGGATGCTGGCAGCCACCTGACCTCAACTTTCATCTCCTGTCACTAGTTATCTGTTATTGAAGGTCTTTACCTTAGCAAAGTAACTAATTCATCATTAATGGTTAGTTATTTTCTGCCACATCATCCTCCCTGATTTTATTAGTTTCTCCTAGTTATCATTCTAAATGTCTACCTGATGCATTTCTTTTAGAATGATTTTGCTTCTATAATGATGGGTTCCAAATTTATCCACGTAGTGCATTTTAACAAGATCCAATTAATATATCTGAAAGATGGTTAGTTTTTCGATCTGAGGTATAGAACCGATTATGCTACACTAAAAACAGCAGACTTGTTAGTCTAGCTGTCTCTATAGATGATTCACTGTTGCTTTATTGGCCCTATAAGTTTCCTCTCTTTTGCCTTTTACTGCATGTTAGTGTAGTGATTAGTCGGTTAGTTAATTTGGTCGTGGACTTGGGAAAAATTTTGGACTAATCTAGATATGGATTTGATACACGTTTGTTGTTTTTTGCTCCAGATAGGTGGATACATTTTGTTTGAATCTCCAAATTTTTCTCCAAATGTGTTTCTTCTAATGGTTTGTTTAGCTTTCTGGTCTTCACTTTGACACGCTCATTTCTACTCATACAAATGCTTTGGTTTTGTTCCTCTTCCTTTTGTGCAATGTGAACCTTCTTGTGGTTTAAATACCTTGCTCCTTGTGAAGCTTCCAAAGAGCTGGGAGGATTCTGTTGCCTACTTGAATAAACTAGTCACAAAACAGTGAAGTTGGTTAAACAGATAGGCCATGGTATATGTTGTTAGAGTTAAGAGCCAGAGAAGGAATTGAAGGACCAAAAAAAAAAATTGAATTGTAAAAAAAAACTCTGATGGTTAATGAATCAGTGTTTCTCAATTACTACTGTTCTTGCTAAAGCAAAACAGCCCAAAATTTGGAAAATACAATGCTCTGTTCTTTTCCAGCCAACAAAAGTAAAACAGTTAATACAAAAGTCACGTCCCCTAATTAAAAACAATCATTACATATACATCCTCCTTCCACGTGATTATTCTCTAAAAAAAACAAATATTGTAACAAATTCTGACATTCTCTTCACAATTAATCATCCATCATGAAACTATTTGAGGCGCAATTATAGGCTCATCTCAGCACTCTAATTAAGCTCAGCTGTTCTTTTACGCATGCTTCTCATTCTTTTACGCATGCTTCTCCTGATATAGATTAACCATTAGTGATCAGGATTTTGATTTACCTTCTCAGCTGCTACATCTGTAACATATGTTGATGGAGAAAAAGAGCATATAGGAAGCATACTGTTGTAAATGTTGGGTTTACTGAAGCAATTGTTTTTCGTTCTAGAAATACGGTTATGTTTACTGATATGGAAGTTATTTAAATTTGGTTTTTGCGCTATTACCCTTTGTTTTCGGTAATTGTTGATCTATTGATATGCCGATCTGCTTAATCTTCAACCTCTTTCTTTATGTCCAAGAGAAGCTTTGACATTAGGATGGGAGAGAGGGGTTTATATGCCCATTTATTGATAGAAAAGTTGTAGAATTTTGTTTGTCCAAGTATATATGGATCTTAAAAAGGTGTTTTGAACCCATAGGTATGGCGAAGAAGCAGCCAAGGCAACAAATGAAGGTCTTGATGCTGCAGGGCACGCTATTGGAACTGCATGGGCAGCATTTAAGATACGAAAGGCACTTAACCCAAAAAGTGCATTTAAACCAAGCAAGCTGGCCAAGTCTGCTGTTAAAGCAGCAGCTGAGAAGTCACAGAAATCCAAATAAAACTGCACCATTGAAGCTTCGTATCATTCTCCACCTTGTTCTCAATGCATAACTTGGCTTGTTTTCATACCGTGTTTGTACAAGGTATGGTGTTGTTCGTATTGCAATGTTTGGTGTAATTATTTGTATTTGGTTTTGGATGGAAGCAAGTGTAAAGGAATTTAATGCAATCTTTTCAAAGATTGGTCCTTATTAATCTGGATTTTTTCACTGGCCAGCAGAAAGGCAACCTTTTGAATTAGCCTTATATTTTCATATGTTATTTATTTAATTTCGTTCTGTTGTACGCTAGTCACTACTCACTAGACGTCACCTTGAAAACTTTCACCGTCTTTAAGATGATATTTTGTGAGAATTAGTGGAAATTGACATGAATATCAGTCAGATGAATACACTAAGAAGACTTATAAAAATATCCTTCCTAGTTCCTCCCAATCCCAAACGGTCATTTTGCTTTGTGCTCACGAGGAAATGGCAATTGACATGGCATACCCACGTCGTCCACCACTTCCTCCAAAACAAATACTAACATAACATGCCTTACCAGCAACTAGCAAAAGCAAGCAGGAAGCAGCTCAAGCTTATTGTATTTAATTATGGCGGACCCTAAAATTAACAGGAGGTTGCCATGCGTACACCGCCTTTGGACTCATTTCAATTTTCATTGCCTTTTACGTCAGGTCCATTTAGCTTTGTTAACATTTGTTATGGAGCACCGACGTGTAAGGCATGGATGTGATTTCTTCAATTAATTGTTGCTTTAAACTACCACCATTAGCTCTCCAATGCCCACATACTTGACCCTTCTTTTCGAGGCTCGTAGAGTGATTGTGAAACCACTCAACGCAAACCAGTCATTTGATTCGTCCTCCTGTGACTTGTTTTTGTTTGTTATCGCATCTCTTGGTTGATTTGTTGTCTGATTCTGATAAGGATTAAGTTCCGTCGTTATTATGTAGTACATATATATCGGACTAGTTGAAGACAATTCTTGTAGAATCCTTTATTTTAAATATTGAAAAACTTAATAAGTTTATTATGATTTCAATTCTAAGAAAAGGAGGGAGCTTAATTATATACATTTCCTAGATGTATCATTTGTGCACCTTTAACTACCAAAGCACAAAGAAAGTGTCAGTCAATATATAAAACTAATGTTTTAAAAATCGGACCGGTCCGTCCGGTTCGACCGGAAAAATCTTGAACCGCTCAGTGATCCGGTTCGGTTTTACCTAATAACCTCTCTGCATAAAAACCAACCGGTTCAACCTTTTTTCGGTCCGACCAAACGGTCTGGTCCGGTCCGGTCTAATTTTTTAAACTTTGCAAAATCTCCTTCTTTTTTTTCATCAAAACTTTCGCATTTATAGAATTGTTGCAAAGAGCATGTTCACTTAATTAATAAGCCAAATTCATCAAAATTATTGGTTTATAATATTTATTTCTTTTTGAGTGCTTTGTCTTCTTAAATAAGGGAGGAAGAAGATAACCATATTATGATCACACTGAAAATCAAATGACGCCATCACTTATTACAATATAATTGCCTATAAGCATAATATAATTTTC
>JANIHZ010000208.1:46505827-46517828 GCA_027478365.1 Erythroxylum rufum | reverse complement strand
TAGGAGAAATTATTTCCTAATCATAAAATAGGAAACAAGAGGATATCATGGATATTTACTTTAGGAAATTGTTGTAATAGGGGATATTGTTGTAAATAGGAAATATTTTGGTTACTTAAATTAAGCTAGGATGTGTGTATATATTCAATGGCACTTGTGCAAAATAAGAAAAAAAAATTACTTCTTTCTTCAAAAAGTTTCTAAATAATCTATGTCATGGGTTTGTGTATACCCGTTAGCAACGAGACGAACCTTATATCTTTCAAGTCATCCATCAAAATTATACTTCATGGTGAACACTCATTTACATGTAACCAGTGTTTTCTCTTTCGGAAGATCAACTTCTTCCCACGTTCTATTTTTCTCCAAACCTCTCGTCTCCTCCAAGACTCTTAATTTATTAAAACAATTAAATTTTAAAGCATTTGAAGGCATTCTATTGATCAAATATGTAGCTTTTAGGATAGCCTCACCCCATAGGTACTTAGGAGTATTAGTTGAAAACAGTAGAGATGCAATTTCTAATAGATGTTTATTTTTTCTTCATGCGATTCCATTCTGCTGTAGGGTGTCAGCACATGAGCTTTGATAAATAATACCTTTTTCAACAAACAAAATCCTTAAAACCTTGTTCAAGTATTCTTTTCCCTTATCGCTTCTAAAACTTGAATTCTAGTTTGGATCATTTTATAAAAATTTTGATATGACTTCTCATTGAGTAAAAATAACCAATTAATTTTAGCGTGGTCATCAATAAAGTTATGAACCATCTTCTAGTTATTGTTTTTATTATTGAAGGTCCCCAATTATCGCTATGGATTATAGCAAAGGGTTTTTATGGACTTATAAGGTTATGCTGGGAAAGTTATCCGATGATGTTAGCAATTTGACAAATTTCACACTGAAATGAAGATAGCTCTTTATTTGTAAAAAGCTTCAAAAATAAATGTCTCGTATAATGAAAACTTGGATGTCCAAATCTAACATACCATAACATAATTTTATTCTCACAAAGTACTGAAATAGAATTCAGACAAGTTCTCTAAGATTGACTGCTTGAGTCATATCCATTTTCGAAGAAATAGAGACCTCGAACTTGTTTAGCATTGCCAATCATTTTCCCCATGTTCAAATCCTGGAATTGACAATCACACGAAGAAAAATTAACTCGACAATTTTGATCAATAGTTATTTTACTGATTGAAAACAAGTTGCAGGACAATTTAGGAACATGAAGAATATTATGGAGGGTAAGATCAGGGGAAAGAACAATTGATCTTTTCCCAGCTACTGCTGAGGAGGAAGCATATTCTATTTTTACTCTCTGATTTCCTACACAAGGACTATAGGAAGAAAACAATTTAAAGGACCCAGGCATATAATTTGTTGCCCTAGAACCAATTATCGAAGAATGATCTGAATTGGCATTGAAACAAGAGGCAACTAGATAATTACCTTTTGAACTAAAGAACAGGCAGGATTCGGACTAGAGAAATTTTGAGACTGAAGAATTTTCCAAATTTGCTCTATCTGTTCCTTTGTGAAAGGCTGCGTGCCAGAAGATGTATCGGGCCCGAATTCAATAGTGTTGGTTTAGGAAGTACAGTTGTCTCCGAATTGTTTTTTCTTCCAATTTTTTAGCGTCCCATGAATTTTCCAGCTTGTTTCTCGGGTGTGTGAATCATTTTTATAGTGATCACACCATGTCCTTTTGTTGTTTTTTCTCTCTTCCTTAGCCTCTATTCCTTTTGACATGAGTGCAAAACCTTCGGCCTCTAATTTGGTGTTGCTAATCATCACTTTCCACCTCATCTCCTCTCTCCTTACTTCCGAGAAAATCTCTTTAATAGAGGGTAAAGGCCTTTTTCCCAAAATTCAGCCTCTGACTTTGTCCAATTCTTGATTCAATCCTACAAGAAAAGCATAGACTTTATCATCTTCCTTCTTTTTTTTATGTCAAACACTATCATTCGGACAGTCCCAATGATCTTCATAACATAAGGCCAATTTCTGACACAAAGTTGTAAGTTCGTTATAAAATAATGTAATGCCACAGTCTCCTTGCTTGGCCTTCCATAGCTTCCTTTCTAGTTCAAAATTTTGAGAAATTTCAATATCAGAATACATATCTCGAATTGCATCCCATATATTATTAGCTATTGGTAGAAACGTCTATGGTTTTTCGATTACAGGTTCCATGGAATTAATCAACCAAGCTGTCATCAATGAATTTTTGGACTTCCATATTGCCATATTTGGACCATCCGAAGCCGCCCTTACTGTCATTCTAGTCAAACAACCAAGTTTTCCTTTACCATCAATGGCGAACTTTATTGTTTGCAACCATTCCAGGTAATTCTAACCATTCAATCTGTGATTCATCAATTGAAAAGGTAAATTTGAGCCAAGAAGATCCCAGTTACGTTGTAGTTACTATCATAACATCGGGATTAGTCACATTTGAACTGTTGAAATCATCATTGGAGGATGAGGAGTTTCTCCGTTGGCCAGTCATTACTAAGCGATAGTCCATTTAGGACTGATTTGAACAAAAAAAGGAAAAAATATTGTAGAAGAGTTGTGACTCTGATATCATGAAGAAAAAAGACAAAATAATTCTTCCTTAATTTTTCTGTAAATAGTGCAAGGAATATATAGAACAATACAGCTGTAGTTACTTCCTTAAATTGAGAAGAATATTTATTCTCTAACTAATAAAAATTGAACTAATTAATGAAATATCAACTAATTATATAAAGAGAATCGGCTAATTATCTTTAGAGATAATTAGCTGATTATTTCAATAATATCAACAATACTAAAAGCATTGGTTTACAAATTCTGCTTCACATATGCTAAGAAGCCCAATAGTAACTCTATACCCAACTTATCCCTTTTATGCAGCATTGAATTTAGGTGGCTCTTCAATCTAGTTCTTTACAAAATCAAGTACCCCTTGTTTCCAAAAAATGAAGCACCCCTTCAACATAAAGATGATATCATGATTGTAGCATCCCCAAAGGAGCTTTTCTCAAATAGAACCAGTTTAGAGCTCCATTCTGAAGCACTAAAACTTAATTTCTGGTTAAATCAGTTCTAAAGACAAAGTCTACACTGGATAAGGCACATTTAAAGCAATCAAACAGCTCTCACCACATTTTGATTAACTAAAAGTTCTTTTTCTTTTTCTCAATACAATGATAAATTAGTTAGGACCTAAGGCTTTTCATTTCTGCAAGCATATCTAAGCCAAACATTGTGACAATCAGATGAGTCATCATCCAAGTGTTTCAGCAGTAAACATATCCTCATAATTAAGTTCCAGAAAGAAAAAGATAATTAATAATTAAGTACAAGTCTTAACCATGCACCATTCGTTCTTGTTTCAAAAACATTGAGATGTGTTAATGCAAATTCAAAGCAGTCTACTACAACAAAAACAACCCAATAAAAATCTTGCTGACCAATTCAAGGCATTCTATTTAAGGGAAAAAATAATTAAACATGAGAATACTTACCCCCAGCACTTTCTCCAGCATAGCTTCATCAACAATTAGAGGTGAACGAACCCTAAATGTGCTGGAGATTTCATGACTGTGTTCACCCATGGGAATGACTTCCATTTCCACCTCAGCCCCACCAGCAAGTCTGTTCTCCAACAATGGGGAAGTAATTCGATGCATATCTTTACTCAATGGAGTAGCTTGTTCTTGTTCTGCAACTATTACAGCTGCAGCACGAGCTAAGGAAGCCAAATTTCTTTCCAGATTCCTCACACCAGCCTCTCTAGTATATCCCTGGATGACAAGATTCACCATAGCCTACCACAACGGAAACCATTCATGACATTCATGTGTAAACATGTGAAAAAATAACCATTCAAGACATTCATGCGTAGCGTGTAAAAAAAATGTAAAATTTACAGCAGTTTGTTTCTCAGAGCATGGACCTAAGTTGAGGAGATATTTTTAATTGTATTATATGTAAGAAACGCATGGCTCAGAAACATAAACATGCAACCAAATAATGATAGAAGTGAGTTTGAGATAAATATGAAGAACAAAAACTGAATAATCATTCTTTTCATCTAATTAAACCTAAGCATCTATTAGTGAATATATAAAACTAATTAAGTTGACCTCACACAACAGCTTAAGCTATTGTGGTGAAACGGTCACTTAATATAGTATCAGAGCCTTTGTGACCAAGTGGTCGTGAGTTCAAATCCTACCACCCACCTATTATTCAGCACAAGGTAGAGTGAGCATGTGCAAGTTTCAAGCCCAAAGGGCTTTCATTTGAGAGGGTGTGTTAGTGAATATATAAAACTAATTAAGTTGGCCTCACACAACAGCTTAAGCTATTGTGGTGAAACGATCACTTAACATGGTATCAGAGCCTTGGTGACCAAGTGGTCATGAGTTCAAATCCTACCACCTACCTATTATCCAGCACAAGGTAAAGTGAGCATTTGCAAGTTTCAAGCCCAAAGGACTTTCACTTGAGGGGGTGTATTAGTGAATATATAAAACCAATTAAGTTGGCCTCACACAACAGCTTAAGCTATTGTGGTGAAACAGTCACCTAACAAAAAGAGTATTTTGACTAACACTTGAATTAATTATATATACTCTTTGAACCTTATGATCCGGTGAACTTTATATAAAAAAAAAGTTGTATAGATTTTCTATTTCTAATTGTAACTTATTAAGTTCATGATTTATTTGATGAAAATTAGATTTAAGAAGAGCTAAAGGACTAATTTGAAAAATGTTGCTAATAACAATGAAATAGCTTATTTGGTTATAATTGATCCTTTTGAATAGTTTTGTAGAAAAAACAAATTTAGTGAGTGTTAAGGAAGAAGAGTAAAAGGTGTCATATCAGAAGGTTATGTTATTTGGAAGACAGGGGCTTGTAACTTGTGAGAAAAAAAAGAGCAAGTTTATATGCCAAATGAGCTGACAGGATTTAACATTTGAAGATATGTGAGATTGTCAGAAAATCAAGAAGATATTCTTTGTTATTGTTTCACACCTTTTTTAAACCATGCAATGGGAACAGGCTTAGCTAGTGATGGTTTTACTTTATTTGTTATGCTTAGGAAGGTAGTGATGTGATGTGTTGCTTTGGATGTCGCTGTTAGTTTTAAAGAATACACAAGCAGCCGTGCAGCTGAAAAATGGTGGATTAGTGAAGTGGATTCATAAAACAAGCACCCTTGAGTCAAGCCGAACTAGTGCATGCCCACGATCTGTCTTCTAAGTTACTATTAAATTAAAACGTCCTTCTCTCGGGTTGTTAGCAGCCGACCCCCACTTGCTGAAAACCATATGCTCATCAGCTTCTTCCCTTTCCTTTCTTTTGATTCCGAGGTACTTAACTTTGGTCAAGTTCAAGTTGTGGACAAGATCAGTATAGGATTCTCATTTTGTTACTCGGACACAACTTTTTGTGATATACTAATTCCAAATGCTAAATTTACCCTTTTATCTATAATTCCAAAAGAAAAGTTGATATAGGCGGATAGAGAGGTCCCATGGAAAATGGTGGGGTTTGGAAGAGGATCACTTTTTTCCACTTGCCAGAATTGCCAAGAACTCGAAGATGTCTTTTGCCATCAAAAAGTGGGGAATGACACATGAACCAGCGTATGCATATTGGAGCATCCACTCTACACACTCACATACTCTTCACTCTACTCCAGCTTTCATTCTGTCTCTTGTGCAGTGACAAGGTGCGGGCTACTTGTTACATGCATTCTTCCCAAACATCAGGAGAACGCTTATACAACCTATTCTGGATGTTCTGAATGTCATTTTCCAGCTTTAGAGATGGCAATTTCTTCTGTTTGGAGAAAGGTGGTTGATCAAATTCTAGGGGACAGAGCTCCTCGTGGCCGAAGAATTTTTCACAGAGATGTTGAAAGGGACGAGTTTCAGTATGGTAGCACTCACTGCCTCTCATCATATTACAGCGTTTTCGTGGTTCGCCTCGCTATCATGGTTTGTCAAATCTTCCTCTTAACTGTTGTATCAGTTAGAAAGTTGCATGCATTGTTGCAATCATTCCATAACCAAAGTCAGTAATTGGCAAGTGCTATACCATTTTTGTCCACATAACATTCGGTTTTTCATAGTTTCTGCAATTGTCATCTCACACTGTATGATTTGTGACGATGGATTCCCTACTCTAAATCAGGAAGTTCTTGACGGAATTGTGCAGGTAATGTTAGCAATTTTGATCGGTCTTCTAACAATTCTAACATGGCATTTCACAAAGAGCTATACTAGGCAATCATTAGACACCTTAGCTTCTGGCCTCAGATATGAGCTTCTACAACGTCCCATATTGAGGATGTGGAACATTTTGAACTCCACTTCCGAGATAACGACAGCTCAAGTTAAGCTGTCAGAGTATGTCATCAGAACGCACAGCAAGCCATCTTCTCAAGCGGAACAAGTGGAGGTTTGTTTTGTTCTGTTTGTCTTTCACATACTTTCTGATAAAGCATCTACGGAGGTTTAAACGTTTAATTCATCCCTTCTTTTTTCTTCAAATGTTTCAGCTCTATGAAGCGATGAGAGCTGTGACGTGGGCATTGTTTGCAAGTCGTAAGGCTCTAAATGCCATAACCATAAACTACCGAAATGGTTTTGTCCAAGCTTTTCATAGAGATCACAGGAGTAACAGCACATTCTACATTTACTCTGATCTCGTGAACTATTCAATCAGTGCCAATGGACCTTATGATGCCAATATGTTCTCATCACGTCAAAGTTGGGATGATCAATCCATTCGAGGCAACAAGTCTGCAATTTGGTATCGTGAGCCACTTGATCCAGTGACAGGTGATAAGATGGGGAAATCACAGCCTATTGCACCAGATGATCTTATCAATATTGCAGGTCTTTCACAAGTACCGGATGGTGTAGCTTCATGGCATGTAGCAGTGAGCAAGTATAGCGATTCACCATTGCTGTCAGCAGCATTACCTGTATGGGATGCCTCCAATAATAGCATTGTAGCTGTTGTGGGTGTCACCACTGCACTTTACAGTGTAGGCCAGTTGATGAGAGAACTGGTTGAAGTGCATAGTGGGCACATATATCTTACCTCTCAAGAAGGTTATTTGCTGGCCACTTCCACGAATGCTCCTCTCTTAAGAAATTCAACAACAGGACCCAAGCTTATGATGGCCATTGACTCTGAGGATCACACAATACGAATGGGAGCTCAATGGTTAGATAGAGTCTATGGAAACAATTTGACTCCAGGACACGTTGTTCATGTAGAAAATGCCAAGTTTGGCCATGATCAATATTACATAGATTCATTTTTCCTGAATCTAAAAAGGCTACCAATAGTATGTAAAAACCATATTGCAGCTTTTCTTTCTGTAGAGATAAATATGAATTAGCAGAGTGAAAGAGCTCTCACTTCTTTGTTTGGGTATTATGAACATTTATTTAAGCAATTATCAAGATCAAAGTTATGTTGCAGGTAGGCGTAATCATCATCCCGAGAAAGTACATAATGGGGAAGGTAGATGAAAGAGCTTTCAAAACATTGGTGATACTGATCTCTGCATCCGTATGCATCTTAATCATCGGATGTGTCTGTATTCTAATACTAACGAATGGAGTATCAAAGGAAATGAAACTAAGAGCGGAACTGATTAGCCATCTTGATGCAAGAAGAAGGGCAGAGGCATCAAACAACTACAAAACCCAATTTCTTGCAAACATGAGGTAAGTGTCAGAATAGTCACAGCGGAACTTTTGAGCTTAACAAAAAAATTTCATATGAACAGCGGAACATTGACTTGGAATAAGTATTCTGAATGATATCATGAATTTCTTCTCTTTTTTTTGACCCTCTGCTAGTTTACTTGCTTTCCTCAATAAAGTAACTGAAGTTAGAAGCAGAAAAAATTTGAGAGCATAACTCAACATATTACTGTCAATCATATAGGATATAGGAATTTGGTGCACTGACTGGGAGATGCAAAACTTATGATATAGTTGTGTGCAAAAGGGAATGAACTTGGAAACATGCTATGATTAGACAGAAATGTGAATCATTGGTGGTTTAATCTCGAGATTGTTCCTAAGCAATAACAGGAACTCAATGGCTATATTGCAGTCATGAATTGAGGACTCCTATGGCTGCTGTAATTGGGCTGCTGGACATTCTTATTAGTGATGATTGTCTCACGAATGAACAATATGCAACTGTTACACAGATCAGAAAATGCTCCACAGCACTTCTCCGGCTTCTTAACAACATTTTGGATCTGAGCAAGGTAAGATATTATCGAAACCCAAGTCCTGAATTTGCGTCAGTTTCATAGTAGCTTCAATATTTCAGCGAGGTATTCCAACTGCTGCAAGTATCATGAAGAGTATCACTTTCTTACATTCACTTTTCTAAAATTGCCCCAGGTTGAATCTGGAAAACTTGTGTTGGAAGATGCCGAGTTTGATTTAGGTAGAGAACTAGAAGGACTCATTGACATGTTCTCTGTGCAATGCATTAACCACAATGTGGAGGCTGTCTTAGATCTTTCTGGTATGACTTCAATGTTTTAGTGTGAAGATTAATTTCTACTAGCAACGAATTAGATTGTTATTCTCCATTTATGTGCTCTTGGCGTACATTATTCTTTATAATTCCTTTTTATGTAGATGATATGCCCAAATTAGTTCGGGGGGACTCCGCAAGAGTTGTACAAATATTTGCAAATCTGATAAGCAATTCTATCAAGTTTACAACATGTGAGTGCAACATCTTTGGCCAGTTTTTTATCTCATAGTATGGACATCTGTGATTAGAAGAATAATCATTCATATGTTAGAGAAAAGGAGCTTAAAATTCTACAATGTTTTCTTTTTTGTATTTCTACATGGTGAAATATTTGTAACGTCTTTCAGCTGGTCACATAATTCTGCGTGGCTGGTGTGAGAACTTAAGTACTTTCAGTGATACCACAAAGTTTCATCTGGATCAGAAGAAAAATCGCTGCACACTTAGAACAAAACTGAAGCAGCAGGAGAATCATATTAAGAAGATGTGTAGAAAAGAAAACAACATGATTCTATGGTTCGAAATTGACGACACAGGATGTGGTAAGAGCCTGAATAAATAAATATCTGAAGGCGTAACAGGATCTAATGTTTTGTTTATGGAATATAAGATTATGTGTAATACCTTTTTCAGGAATTGATCCAAGCAAATGGGAGTCTGTATTTGAAAGCTTTGAGCAAGCTGATCCCTCAACAACTCGACTGTGAGTTGTTAGAACATGATTAATTTTGGACATCATATATAAATTATAGTGACATATATGTGTTAAATCAAGAAACATGAATTCCCAGCAGTTCTGAATGGATATTTCTCCATTTTCAGGCATGGCGGCACTGGTCTTGGGCTATGTATTGTTCGAACATTGGTGAGTAGACTTCACAAGTATATGAGGCTCTATGACATTACGTTACACAGCAAATAGAACTCTAGATACGTGAGCACACAAAACACACCCCCTTAATTGTGTAAATTCGGCATAGTGTGTGAGCTGTACATTGCCTCATAACCAGAGATCTAATCCTAAATGGTTATTGATGAAACATGAAAGGGATTTTTGTGAAAGATGATCATTATGATTAAAGATCTATGCAACTCTCCATGATTGTCCTCTTAACCTTTCCTTGTTTGTTGCTTGTACAGGTTAACAAGATGGGTGGAGAGATAAAGGTTGTAAAGAAGGATGGTCCAGGAACTCTAATGCGATTATACCTGCTTCTGAAAACACCTGTAGAGGGTGCAGAACTGCATTGCCAAGCAGACTTTACAAGACACAATGTTGTGGTAAGCAGCGCTCATCACTGAAAATCTTTTATAGAGATCATCTTGACCAAGTTACCATCTTGAACTTAAGCATGCCTAAAACAGAAAGAAACTAACTAGGATTAGCAAACTTGCGGTATAAGAGATGATAGAATTTGGAAGACTGATAGATGCGTTTTAATTGTAGTAAGTATGAAGCAATAATCAGGTTACTGCGTTATGACTTGTAATTTAGGTGCTGCTAGCACTGTGTGGAAGCATGGGAAGAGTTATCATGTCCCAGTGGTTGCATAAAATTGGACTGTCCACTTTGGGGATTTCTGAGTGGAATGAACTGACTCAAATTCTTGGCGAACTCTTCTTTGGAAGAAGACCTAACAACAGTTTTGATGCTCAGCATTCTCTTGCTGCAAAGCTGAAGTCAGAAGTTATTAACATACAGGAAAT
This sequence comes from Erythroxylum rufum, assembly GCA_027478365.1. Classification (NCBI taxonomy): domain Eukaryota; kingdom Viridiplantae; phylum Streptophyta; class Magnoliopsida; order Malpighiales; family Erythroxylaceae; genus Erythroxylum; species Erythroxylum rufum. The sequence continues at coordinate 46,507,535 of JANIHZ010000208.1, read as the reverse complement.
GAAGGATCCTACGCTTATCATAGTTGTTGATATAGGGTTGCTGGACTTGAGTACAGAAATATGGAAGGAACAAATTAAATTCCTTGAAAGATTCTCTGGGAAAGCTAAATTTGCTTGGATGCTAAATCATGATACTTGCAACGCAATCAAAATGGAACTCCGCCGAAAAGGGCACGTGTTGATGGTTAATAAACCACTTTACAAGGCGAAAATGATTGAGATTTTGGAAACTGCATTGAAGGAGAAATACCTCGAGAAGCAAAAGAAAAGTTTGAATGCTGCAAGAGCTACATCTAAGGATGATGACAAGCACGAATATCTGGAGATTGATTCTTCTCACTTTGACATTGCCAGTTCTGACGATTCTGACATCGTTGAGCTTAGTGATGCAATATTTCACCTTGAACAGAACCAAAAAGAAAGTGAAAGGATCACAAGTGCAAGTGAAAGGATCACAAGTGCATCACAGTGTGAGACCTTTAAGAAATGTCTGGTTGAGTTGACAGATATGCATCCAGACGGAAATAATTCAAGGGAAGATCTACGTCCTATCAGGCCTCAGGTACCTGGAACTGGAGATCAAAACACTGTGCTTGCACGCAGCGAGCAATTATCGATTGGTAGAGTGCCCCAAACTGGCAGTCCCACATACTGTGAACAACAATCAGAAAGTAGATGTCCTAAAGAGCGAAACAGTACACATTCAAGCAAAGCCGTAAATAGAAAGGACGCCCTTGAGGGTGTGAGAATTCTTCTTGCAGAAGATACTCCAGTTCTCCAAAGGGTTGCTACAATTATGTTAGAAAAGATGGGGGCTACAGTGGTTGCAGTGGGGGATGGACTTCAAGCCGTGGATGCTCTAAATTGCATGCTTGGCGAAAAAGAGGTTAGAAAGGAAGCTCCTTTGCAGGAAGACAAAAATTCAGAAACTGAAATAGGAAGTTCCCCAGGCAAAGGTTCATTTGATTTGGTCCTGATGGATTGTCAGGTGAGAAAACCAGAAACTCAAACGAACATATACTTTCTACTAATCCATTCTAATTGTTGAAGTCATGAAAAGATTTTAAGTTTTGATAAGCCAAGATTGTAGGTTCCAATCTTAATGTCTTTAATTGAAATAAAACAGATGCCAAAGATGGATGGCTATGAAGCAACAAAAGCAATCAGGAAATCGGAAGCAGGAACAGGTTTGCACATTCCAATTGTTGCATTAACAGCTCATGCAATGTCGTCAGATGAAGCCAAGTGCTTAGAGGTGGGCATGGATGCTTACCTGACCAAGCCAATCGACTACAAGCTCATGGTATCCACCATTCTGTCACTTACAAAGAAAGCATAACATTTCTGGTCACCCGCAGAACAAGCCAGGGATTAGCGACATAAAATCTTGGTCAGTCTTTGGGATGTAAAGTTTATACTTGTATTCTTACCACTTCAAATAGCAACGTAACATGCAAGTCGTTTGAAATGAAAAAGGAGTAAAAAAATGAAATTATGATACCCAATTTTCTGCGTAGTCTAGTGGAGTAGAATTAAGTGATTCAACCGGAAAAGAAGGGCCCATTATTCTGTGCCTTCCATGAAAATATATCCATTTAATAAATGGAACTTACAAAAAGTGGACGACAGGCAGGGACGGAGCCAGACTTAACTTTAAGGGGGGTCGAAATTTTTAAAGGTAGAGATTTTTTTTAAAAGAGGGGGCCAC
>JANIHZ010000208.1:46489544-46503805 GCA_027478365.1 Erythroxylum rufum | reverse complement strand
CTATGATTATCAATAGTAATATTACTAATACCACCGCTACCACCATTATCTCTACTACTATTACTACTATTATACTATTATTCTTTTTACTGTTATTATTATTATTCCTTCCACTAATATTTACATTATTATTTTATTATTATTATTGCGATTTTTCTCTCTATTTATTTCTCTCTCTAATTCTCTCTCTCCCTCTTGTTTTCTTTCTTTTCATGTGGGTCAATTGGAAATAGCCTCTGATACGAACAAGGCCAAGATAAGGCAATGAGACCCTCTACATGTGCCAGTTGGACCAATAACCCAAGCTCATGCTAAGAGAATTAAGGAGTCGATGGTGGGATTGATTCGGGAGATTCAAATGAAAAGTTCGAGTATCGAACTAGAGGAAGAGGTGTCCCATTACGTCAATTAGACCATTATAACAAGAGTGGACTAAGTGCGGGAATAAATTCAGAGAATCGAGCTTTAAAGGAAATTATCCCAAATACTGCTCTTTGGATTAATTTTTCTATTTAGTCTTTAGACCATGTTTTTAATTAATTTAGATATTTTACCTTATGTGGCTAGGAATACTCCTGCACTATAAATACCTTTTTCCATTGTAAGGAAGACACTTCTCTTTTGATTAATTGAAAGCAATTCTCTTGTGAGTTTATCGCTCTTAAGTCCTATATTTGATTTTCGAACACTTTCGAACTTATCAAAGGCGTGATCATCCTTCGTGGCATTTAAGTCTCGAGGGTTCTTCAAATAGTATCTCTCTGGGTCTAACGTTTTATATACCTTAGGTTCTTAAGTAGTGTTTGCTGAGTCTTAGAGATTTATAATCTATCTACTAGAAGTTAGCCTTCTTGAGGATATTATCCATTTATTTTTTTCACGTAAGTTGATATCAGGGCCAATTTCTAACCTCTAGTAAGCGATCTTTTTGTTTGTCCTTTTATTTCGTTGATTTAAAAAAACAAAACAAAAAAACAAAACAAAGCATCCTTTGTTCTCTTGATTCACGTCTACTCCTCCTTTGTTTTCTTTACTCACATCTACTCCTCCTCTATTATCTCAACAGCGTCAATAACAATTGCTTATTTCTTTTAACCCTTACTATCACCATAGTTAATATTCCCTCGTGAATTGTTATTAAAAAAATCCTTTTCAAGTCTACTCCTTTTTTTCCTTACTTTGTTTTTTTGTGGATTGCTATTTGTAAACAAAATGAAAAAAATTTATGTTCGCGACTTCTCTTGTAGACTTTTCGTCGTTTCAGCATTATCATATATCTTCTATTACTTGTGCTGTGAATTGTGGTCCAAAAGAGAAAATTCTAGTTACTCTTGATTCACTTTCTTTGTTACCCTTTGTTATTCCAGTTATCTTTATTATTACTCCCTTGAGTTATTTTCTAAAAAATTATTGTCGTTTTATTGTATTTCCAAATTGAAATCCTAACCTCTAATTCTTGAATTGATCATTCTTGTCCTTTCCTACAATATTACCCTAATTGTTGAATTAGACGAGTGTGTGAGACTAGTATCAGGTAAAAGTCGTTGAGAGTAAACACGAGTGAAATTCTTTTTGTCACGAGAGGACACTAGCAAAATTACACATATGGCTGATAACACAGGTAATAATACCAGACTATTGGAGCAAAACCAAGCTCTATTCACTCAAATACAACAGTTGCAAGAGATGGTAAGAGGATTGGCTGTGACGTTGACAAAACAGGATAATCGATTGGCTAGGATTGAGGGTGGAAGGGTAGCACCCCAAGGTGGGGGAAAAAATGAGAGAAATAATGTGGGAGTTAGGGGTGTAAGGGTGAATGCACATAGGGAAGGAGAAGGGGATGTTGATGATGAGTGGGGAACAGAGTACGATTGGGTTACAGAAGATGATGAGAGAGCTCGATGGGGAAATAGGCAACCTAAGGGTGCGTGTAGAGGTTGAGGAGAATTGGATGGTGATCTAGAGAGTGTAAAGTTAAATCTACCCACATTCTCAGGTAAGAGTGATCCAGAGGCCTACCTAGAGTGGGAAAAGAGGGTGGAGTTGATGCTCGACTGTCATAGGTTCTCGGAGGAGAAAAAGGTGAAGTTGGTAGTTACTGAATTTATAGACTACGCGTTAGTTTGGTGGGATCAACTAGTTAATGGTAGGAAGAGAAATCGGGAGAGGCCGATAGAGATGTGGGAAGAATTAAAGGTTGTCATGACAAGGAGATATGTCCCTAGTCACTACTATAAGGAGATTTATCTCATGTTGTAGACTTTAACTCAAGGAAATCAAAGTATGGATGACTATTTTAAGGAGATGGAGATGGTTATGAATCGAGCTAACATTGAGGAGGACCGGTAGGCCACTATGGCATGATTTTTAATCGGTTTAAATAGGGAAATAGCTAATGTGGTTGAAATATACCATTATGTGGAGTTGGAAGAATTGGTGCACATGGCAATAAAAGTGGAGAAGAGGTTGAAGCGGAGAGTGATTTCCAAACCCACAGCTGGAGTTAATAGTTTCTCAAAACCCAAGTGGGGAAAGGAAGGGTCAGATAAGTTGGGTTGGAAGAGCAAAGGGGAATCGTCAAGAGGGAAAGAAGAACTAACACAAAAGCATAAGGATAAAGGAGAGACCACATAAAAGCACAAGGAAAAGATGGGGACCACATCTTCTAATAATCGAGACATTAAGTGCTTCAAATGTCAAAGGGTGGGGCACATAGCTTCTCAATGCCCCAACAAGAGGACAATGGTGAACAGGAATGGGGTTATTGAGACAGAAGATGAGCAAAGTGATGAAGACGAGACACCAGAAGCAGATGATGAGGCCTATGACGATGATGAAGATTTAAGACTAATGGCCATACCGATAACTTTGGTGTCTATGAGAGCCCTTAATACTCGGGCGCAAGTAAATGAGGCAAACTTGCAACAGGAAATATTTTTCATATCAGGTGTCTTATGGTAGGAAAGCCCCAGAGTATGATTATTAATGGAGGTAGTTGCACTAATTTGGCCAGTGTAGCTTTTGTGGAGAAGATGAGGTTACCATTGATCAAACACCCCAAACTTTCTAAATGCAATAGCTCAATGACAGTGGCGAGGTCAAGGTGAACAAATAGATGCTAGTAGAATTCACTATTGGGAATTATACTGACAAGGTGTTATGCGATGTAGTTCTAATGCAAGCAACCCATATTTTATTAGGAAGGCCTTGACAGTTTGACAGACGAGCCATGCATGATGGTTACAAGAATCAGTATAACATTAAGGCGAAAAGGCAATTATATTGGGGCCTTTAACACCTCAGCAGGTCTATGAGGACCAAGTTAAGTTAAAACAGGAGGCAAATGAGCGATTACAAAGAAAAAATATTGAGAAAGTGAGTGTAAAAGAGGAAGAAAATTTGATTAGCAAAACGAGAGGGGAAAAAAAAGAAAAAGAGAAAAATGAGAGTACGAAAGGAAAGAGTTTCTTTGCAAGGAAGGGTGAGATCATGAGGGCCCTATAGGAAAACCAACTTGTTGGTATACAAGGAGTCTCTCCTTGCTCTTAATTTGATTAACAATTCTCTCCTAAGTTTAGTTGTTTCTTTATTGCAAGAGTTTGCGGATGTGTTCCCCAAAGAGATACCTAGTGGGTTACCACCCATTAGGGGAATCGAATACCAGATAGACTTTGTACTCGGGGCTACTATTCTAAATCAACCAGCCTATAGGAGTAACCTTGAGGAGACAAAGGAACTACAAAGGCAGGTAGAGGAACTTATGAGCAAAGGGTGAGGGAAAGCATGAGCCCATGTACTGTACCCATCTTGCTTGTGCCCAAGAAAGATGGAACTTGGAGGATTTGCGTTGATTATATAGCCATTAATAGCATAATGGTAAAGTATCACCATCCTATTTCAAGGTTAGATGATATGCTAGATGAGCTTCATGGGGCTAAAATTTTTAGCAAAATAGATTTAAAAAGTGGCTATCATCAAATCAGGACGAGAGAAGGGGATGAATGGAAAATTACATTCAAAATAAAATATGGCTTATATGAGTGGTTAGTTATGTTGTTTGGTTTATCAAATGCACCTAGTACTTTCATGCAGTTAATGAATCATGTTTTGCGTAACTTCATTGGTAAATTTGTGATGGTATATTTTGAAGACATTCTTATTTATAATATATTCTTAGAGGTTCACATTGGACATTTGAGAGAGGTGCTGAATGTACTTAGAAAGGAAAAACTTTATGCTAATATTCAAAAATGTCATTTTTGCATGGATAAAGTTGTTTTTCCTTGGATTTGTTGTGAGTTATAATGGAGCGGAGGTGGATGAGCAAAAGGTAAGAGCGATTAAGGAATGAACCACACCTAAAAGCAACACAGAGGTAAGAAGTTTTCATGGGATAACTAGTTTTTTATCGCACGTTTGTTAAAGATTTTAGCACATTAGCTGCTCCCATAACTGAAGTAATTAAGAAAATTGTAGGATTTAAGTGGGACAAGGCGCATGAAATAGCTTTTAATTTGATTAAAGAAAAATTGTGCTTTGCACCTATTCTAGCTTTACCTGTTTTTTCTAAGACTTTTAAAATTGAATGTGATGTGTCAGGAATAGGTATTGGTGTTGTTTTAATGCAAGATAGGAGACCTATTGCATACTTCAGTGAGAAATTCAACGAGGCGCCACTTAATTATCCTTCCTATGACAAAGAGCTCTATGGCCTCGTTAGAGCATTAGAGACATGGCAACACTATTTATGGCTAAAGGAGTTCGTGATTCATACTGATCACGAGTCATTAAAGAACCTAAAGGGACAAGACAAGCTAAATAAATGACATGCAAAATGGATGGAATTCATCGAGTCCTTTCCATATGTGACCAAATACAAACAAGGTAAGGAATATGTGGTAACAAATGCCCTATCTTGTAGGTATACTTTAATTACCACTTTAAGTGCCAAATTGTTGGGATTTGAATTTGTTAAAGAATCGTGTAAGAAGGATCCTAATTTTTCTAATATATTTGTTACATGTTAGAAGGGGACAGTTAATTGATTTTATAGGATGAATGGGTACTTGTTTAATGAAAATAAGTTGTGTATACTCGTTTGTTCGATTAGGGAATTGTTAGTTAAGGAAGCCCATAAGGGTGGTTTAATGGGAAACTTTAGGGTACAAAAGACTTTAGGTGTGCTTATAGAACATTTTTATTGGCCTAGGATGAGATGTGATGTGGAAAATTGTGCAAATTGTGTCACTTGTAAGAAGGCTAAGTCTAAAGTGTTAGCCCAGGGTTTGTACATACCTTTACCCATACCCGATGAACCTTGGACAGATATTTCTATGGACTTTTTGTTGGGTTTACCTAAAACAAGTGAGGGGAAATATTCTATTTTTGTGGTAGTCGATTGGTTTAGTAAAATGGCACATTTTATTCCTTGTCATAAAACTAATGATGTAACCTATGTAGCAGATTTGTTCTTTAGGGAAGTAGTACGCCTTCATGGGATTCCTAAGACTATCGTGTCAGATCGAGATGTTAAATTTATCAGTCATTTTTGGAATGTATTATAGGGAAAGTTGGGAACTAAATTACTATTTTCTACCACATGTCACCCCAAACTGACGGTCAAACTTAGTAGTTAACTGAACTCTATCTCAATTACTTCGTATCATTATTAAAAAAAATCTTAAAAGTTGGGAAGAGTGTTTACCTTTTGCTGAATTTGCATATAATAGAACTGCACATTTGTCTGCTAGTTATTCACCTTTTGAAATTGTGTATGGTTTTAATCCTTTATCCCCATTGGACTTAATGTCTTTTCCTATTGATGAAAGGACTAGTTTAGATGGCAGGAGGAAGGCAGAATTAGTAAGGTCACTTCATGAAAAAGTGAAAGCTCAAATTGAGAAGAAGAATGAACAGTATATCAGCCAGGCTAATAAGGGACAACGTAAAGTGATCTCTAAACTAGGTGATTGGGTGTGGCTCCATATGCTAAAGAGAGGTTCTCAAAGTAGAGGCAAAATAAGTTGCAACCATAAGGGGATGGATCATTTCAAGTCATTAAAAAGATCAACGACAACATATACAAATTAAAGCTCCCAGGTGAGTACAATGTATCAACCACTTTCAATGTTAGTGATTTATCTCCTTTTGACGCAGGTGTTGATTCGTAGACGAATTCTCTTGACGAAGAAGGGGATGATACGAACAAGGCCAAAATAAGGCAATGGGACCCTCTGCATGTGCCAGTTGGACCAATAACCCGAGCTTATGCTAAGAGAATTAAGGAGTAAATGGCGGGATTGATTTAGGAGATTCAAATGAAGAGTTTGAGTATTGAACCGGAGGAGGAGGTGTCCCATTACGTCAATTGGACCATTGTAGCAAGCATGGACTAAGTGCGGGAATAAATTTGTCAGAGAATCAAGTTTCAAAGGAAATTATCTCAAATACTGCTCTTCGAATTAATTTTCCTATTTAGTCTTTAGACCATATTCTTAATTAATTTAGATATTTTACCTTATGTGGCTAGGCATACTCTTATACTATAAATACCTTTTTCCATTGTAAGGAAGACACTTCTCTTTTGATTAATTGAAAACAATTCTCTTGTGAGTTTGTGAGTTTATCGCTCTCATGTCTTACGTTTGATTTTCGAACACTTCCGAACTTATCAAAGGCGTGATCATCCTTCGTGGCGTTCAACTCTCGAGGGTTCTTCAAACTGCATCTTTCCGAGTTTAAGGTTTCATATACCTTAGATTCTCAATTACGTTTGTTGGGTCTTAGAGATTTCCGATCTATCTACTGGACATTAGCTTTCTTGGGGATATTATCCATTTATTTTTTTCCGCGTCAGTTGGTATCAAAGAGAATTTCTAACCTCCAGTAAGCTATCTTTTTATTTGTCCTTTTATTTTGTTGATTTAAAAAAACAAAACAAAAAACAAAAACAAAAACAAAATAATCCTTTGTTATCTTGATTCACGTCTACTCCTCTTTTGTTCTCTTGATTCACATCTACTCCTCCTTTACTATCTCAACAGTGTAAATAACAATTACTTCTCTCTTTTAAACCTTGTTATCACCATAGTTAATATTCCCTTATGAATTGTTATTAAAAAAATCCTTTTCAAGTCTGCTCCTTTTTTTTCCTTACTTTGCTTTTTCATTAAATGCTATTTGTAAAAAAAACGAAAAAATTTATGTTCACGAGTTCTGTTGCTCACTTTTCATCATTTCAGCATTATCATATATCTTCTATTACTTATGCTGTGAATTGTTGTCCAAAACAAATTTTCTATTTAATCTTGATTCACTTTCTTTGTTACCCTTTGTTATTCCAATTATCTTCATTATTACTCCCGTGAGTTATTTTAAAAAAATTCTTGTCATCTTTATTGTATTTCCAAATTGAAATCCTAACCTCTAATTCTTAAATTGATCCTTCTTGCCCTTTCCTACAATATTACCCCAATTGTTGAATTAGACGAGTGCGGTCATTGCTTGATTGAGTTTGCTGAGTTCGAAGATTGAATTGAGAAGTGAGGGCATTGAGAGGTAAAAGGCAGAGTGTATGAGACTAGTATCGGGTAAAAGTCGTTAAGCGTAAACACGAGTGCAATGCTTATTGTCACGAGAGGACACTTGCACACTTGCATATATGGCTGATAACACAGGTAATAATACCAGACTATTGGAGCAAAACCAAGCTCTATTCACTCAAATACAACAGTTGCAAGACATGGTAAAAGGATTGGCTATGACGTTGACAGAACAGGATAATTGATTGGCTAAGATTGAGGGTGGAAGGGTAGCACCCCAAGGTGGGGGAAACAATGAGAGAAATAATGTGGGAGTTAGGGGTGTGAGGGTGAATGCGGATGGGGAAGGAGATGGGGATATTGATCATGAATGGGGAAGAGAGTACGATTGGGTTACAGAAGATGCTGGGAGAGCTCGATGGGGAAATAGGTGACCTAGGGGTGGGTGTAGAGATCGAGGAGAATTGGATGGTAATATGGGGAGCGTAAATTTAAATCTACTCACATTCTCGAGTAAGAGTGATCCAGAGGCCTACTTAGAGTGGGAAAAGAGGGTGGAGCTTATGCTCGACTGTCATAGGTTCTCAGAAGAGAAAAAAGGTGAAGTTGGTAGTTACTGAATTTACGGACTACATGTTAGTTTGGTGAGATCAATTAGTTAATGGTAGGAAGAGAAATCGGGAGAGGCCGATAGAGACGTGGGAAGAATTAAAGGTTGTCATGAGAAGGAGATATGTCCCTAGTCACTACTATAGGGAGATTTATCGCAGATTGCAGACTTTAACTCAAGGAAATCGAAGTGTGGATGACTATTTTAAGGAGATGGAGATGGCTATGATTCAAACTAACATTGAGAAGGACTGGGAGGCCACTATGGCTATGATTCAGACTAACATTGAGAAGGACCGGGAGGTCACTATGCCACAATTTTTGAGCGGTCTAAATAGGGAAATAACTAACATGGTTGAACTACACCATTATGTGAAGTTGTAAGGATTGGTGCACATGGCAATGAAAGTGAAGAAGCAGTTGAAGCGGAGAGTGATTTCGAGACCTACAGCTGGGGATTAGTAGTTTCTCAAAACCCAAGTGGGGCGAGGAAGGGTTAGATATGTTGGGTTGGAAGAGTAAAAGGGAATCGTCAAGAGGGAAAGAAGAATTGGTACAAAAGTACAAGGATAAAAGAGAGACTATACAAACGCACAAAGAAAAGATAGGGATTACATCTTCTAGGAATTGGGACATTAAGTGCTTCAAATATCAAGGGGTGGGGCACATAGCTTCTCAATGCCCCAATAAGAGGACAATGGTGAATAGGAATGGGGTTATTGAGACAAAAGATGAGCAAAGTGATGAAGACAAGATGCCAGAAGCAGATCATGAGGCCTATGAGGATGATGAAGATTCAAGACTAATGGTTGTCCCGACAACTTTGGTGTCTAGGAGAGCCCTTAATACTCGGGCACAGGTGAATGAGGCAAACTTGTAGTGGGAAAATATTTTTCATATCAGGTGTCTTATGGGAGGACAACCCCAGAGTATGATTATTGATGGAGGTAGTTGCACTAATATGGCCAGTGTAGCTTTGATGGAGAAGATGGGGCTATCATTGATCAAACACCCTAAACCTTATAAGTTACAATGGCTCAATGACAGTGGCGAGGTCAAGGTGAACAAACAGTTGCTAGTAAATTCATTATTGGGACTTATACCGATAAGATGTTATGTGATGTAGTTCTAATGCAAGCAACCCATATTTTATTATGAAGGCCTTGGCAGTTTGACAGACGAGCCATGCATGGTGGTTATAAGAATCGGTATAGCTTCAAGATGGACAAAAGGCCAATTATATTGGGGCCTTTAACACCTTAACAGGTCTATGAGGACCAAGTTAAGTTGAAATAGGAGGCAAATGAGCGATTACAAAGAAAAAATATTAAGAAAGTGAGTGTAAAAGAGGAAGAAAGCTTGATTGACAAAACAAGAGGGGGAAAAAAAGAAAAAGAGAAAAAGGATAGTACGAAAGGAAAGAATTTCTTTACAAAGAGGGGTGAGATTATGAGGGCCCTATGGGAAAACCAACAATTAATTTTGTTGGTGTACAAGGAGGCTCTCCTTGCTCTTAATGTCATAACAATTCCCTCCCCAATTTGGTTGTTTCTTTATTGCAGGAGTTTACGGATGTATTCCCCGAGGAGATACCTAGTGGGTTACCACCCATTAGGGGAATCAAAACTAGATAGACTTTGTACCCAGCGCTGCTATTCCAAACCGACTAGCCTATAAGAGTAACCCTGAGGAGACAAAGGAACTTCAAAGGCATGTAGAGGAACTTATGAGAAAAGGGAACATGAGGGAAAGCATGAGCCCATGTGCTATACCCGTCTTGCTTGTGCCCAAGAAAGATGGAACTTAGAGGATGTGTGTTGATTGCAGAGCAATTAATAGCATAATGGTAAAGTATTGCCATCCTATTCCAAGGTTAGATGAGATGCTAGATGAGCTTCATGGGGCTAATTTTTTTAACAAAATAGATTTAAAAAGTTGCTATCATCAAATTAGGATGAGAGAAGGGGATGAATGTAAAATGACATTCAAAACAAAATATGGCTTATATGAGTGGTTAGTTATGCCGTTTATTTTATCAAATGTACCTAGTACTTTCATGCAGTTAATGAATCATGCCATGCGTAACTTCATTGGTAAATTTGTGGTGGTATATTTTGACGACATTCTTATTTATAGTACATGCTTAAAGGTTCACATTGGACATTTGAGAGACGTTTTGAATGTACTTAGAGAGGAAAAACTTTATGCTAATATTAAAAAATGTCATTTTTGCATGGATAAAGTTGTTTTTCCTTGGATTTGTTGTGAGTCATAATGGAGTGGAGGTGGATGAGGAAAAGGTAAGAGCGATTAAGGAATGGCCCACACCTAAAAGCATAACAGAGGTAAGAAGTTTTCATGGGATGGCTAGTTTTTATCGCAGGTTTGTTAAAGATTTTAGCACACTAGTTGCTCCTATAACTCAATTAATTAAGAAAAATGTAGGATTTAAGTGGGACAAGGCGTAAGAAATAGCTTTTAATTTGATTAAAGAAAAATTGTGCTCTGCACCTGTTCTAGCTTTACCTGATTTTTCTAAGACTTTTGAAATTGAATATGATGCACCGGGAATAGGTATTAGTGTTATTTTAATGTAAGATAGGATACCCATTGTGTAATAGCCCGTTTCTACACTCAGGGATTTGGCTAGCTACATAAGTCATATTTTATGAGAATACATGAGGTGCATTACATTTGCATGTATTATATTTGCATACATACATGAACCATGATTCAGAGACATTGTAAAAATAGTAGATGCACTCATTTGACAGATCCCGGGGTATGAAAGATCTTAAATGATTATGATGTAATTGTGTGTCGATTATGCCTTGAAGTTTGTTCTGGATGGATTATAATTAGTGAATTGGGAATTTATTGTTACAATTGAGTAATTGATAAGGGGATATTTGCATTTAGTCTGAGAAAATGTTAAAGGACAAAACAAAATGATACATGAGAATATAGGTTGACTGAACCTATGAAATGGTAACATGTGGCATTATTAATAAAGTGACAAATGGCTTGAATTAATGATTGAAAAATGGTGGTATATTTGCATGACATATGGCCTAGTGATTAAGTGACAAATGGACTAGTTATGGATTGACAATTGGTAATAATGTAAGAGGAAGACACATGACTTGGCTATCTATTTGACAAGTGGTAAGACATGTGTCCCACCTCTCCACCAGGCATTGGTAACCCACGAATTTTACACTTGAAGGCCATCTTTCTTTATGCTTTTGGTTTTATGTTCTCTCCTTCATCCCCTCACCAACAGCATCCCCACACAACCTCCCAAAACTCTTGAGTTTTGTCAAATTTCATAGCCTTCATCTTGTGTTTAGAAACCCTTCTCATTCCATCTTATCCTTGAAGTATGTTTGAATGCTAGAGAGACTTGCTTAGCTTGTTAATTGAGGAGACTTTAGGTTCAGTAAGTAAGTAATTGATTGCCATATTATGTTATATATGAGCATAACATATGTGAAGATTGTTTAGGGGTGAATTAAGATGAATTGCATATAGGTTTGATGATGAGATGTGCTTGAAACTTGATATATGAATTGGTTTTGTTCTTGATGTATGGAAACCCTAGGTTATGGATTGTTATAAGGATGAATTAGATTGATAATTGAAGTATCTTTAAGGTATAATTGAGGTATAATTGATGAACTATATAATTGATGAACTATCATGAAGGTGTCAAAATTTGGAAAAAAAGTTGAAGGAAAATGAAGGTGAAATTTTCGGTTCACCTATCCCACGATCGTGGGAATTGTATGGTTCCTTCTCACGATCGTGGAAATGCTTGGCAGAGAGGAAAGTTTGTGTTTTGTGTTCTTGTTGTATCATATAAGGATAAGACATTATACATTGGTGTAATTAGACTTTGAATGAACTTAGTTGATGTTGAATCAATTGGTTAAGTGTTTGATGAGTTTATGTTGATAATTGATGTTATAACTTAAGGATTGGATTGTTTGATATCAAGGTAAATGAAATTGAGAAATATGAGTTGTTAATAATATAAAGATGTCTTTATGAATGCAAATTTGATTCAAAGGATATAGGTAATGAATTAGGCATGATTGAATGAGAATCGGGAAATTTTGTAAATATAATGCTAGAAAAGGACTGGTGAATGTATGATTGATAGATTGAGAGTAACCAAACTTACTTAAGGCTTAACCTAATTGCAAACAAGATATATACAAGCTATGATGAACGAATGAGTAAGACTTGTGAATAGGGTTACATACCTGGAATAGTCAATTGAGAATACATTAAACATGACACATCAACATGCACATGATTGAGTATTCATTTGATTAAATAAGTTAATAATGTGTAAATATGCGTGTATTGCATGATATAGACACTCAAGTAGATCGTCAGCATCCAGATATTGCCAGATCGTCAAGGCAATAACTTATTGGAGCGTACTGTGAGTAACCTAGATGTGTGATCTCAATTAGATGTGCGCTTCAGTTTGAATTGTTTTTGTTTAATCCTTATATCTATATATATTGAAATGATTTGGATATGATTGTGACATTGATGATTCCGGACAGTTGATTATCCGAGGAGTTTGATATTCGGGATTGTATTGTGAGTGTTTGTGATTTGAATGTGAATAAGGAAAATAATTTCTCAATTATATGTTGAATGTCGGATATAGATCCGATGAATTGTAGTAATTGAATGTGTTTCTTGACTGAAAGTGTTTGATGATATATTATGTTAAATGTTGCACTTCATTACATGAATATGTATATTCACATAAAGGAGTTGTGACCAGAGTAGCCAACGTGAAAAGAGCTTTAAACTCATAAATGTGCACACAGAGCCACAGGCTTAACGATTAATGAGCCCAGTATCCACAATGGGTACGGGACAGTATCTGAAATGAGCCCAATATCTGCAACGGATACGGGACAGTTAAATAGGCACTCAATCACACCAGAAATAAAAATGGAAGTGGAGTCTCATATGCATTTGCATTTGCATATACATATCCTTACATGTATCTGAAAATGATTAGAAAGAACAGTTGATTTGTGTTGAATAGCGATATGAAATACTTGTGTGTATGTTGATGATATGAATGATTAAGATGAGTGATGTAATGAATGAGAATTGATTTTGAATAATGTGATATATTCCTAAAATTGGTTCTATACTAATGATATTTGTGTTTTGACATGAATGTGCGCATCGATATGGTTCACTCACTGAGTTCGCAAAGTCATCAAAATTGCAACGTTAATTTTCAGGTACTGGGGTAACTAAGCTTTTAAGGCAATCTAGTAATAGCCTAGTATTGTCCATTTTGGAACCAAGAATGGTTCAGAGGTCTGGTCAGTTGATTTTGAAGTGTCTAGTCAGATTATTTTGGTCTAGTACCCAGTTTTATGTTGTACACATTGTATAGAGCTGTGAACTTTCACATGTTATGTATTGTATAAACATGAATTTTGAGTATAATGAATGTTTATGTTTGTGAATCAAATGTAAAAAATCTCAGATGTTTTGGTAATGTAAATACTGTTAAGTCAAAATGACTTCATGGTTTAATAATTTTGATGATAAGCAAAAAGCGGACGAAAGCCATATGATGAAAAGCAGACAAAACAAAATCCAGACGAAGCATAAAGCAGACGAAAGGAAGCTAAGTTTTGAAAAGCAGACGAAAGGAAGCGGAAAAATAGATGAAGCGAAAAACAGACGAAGCGAAAAAAAAACAGACGAAGCGAAAAAAACAGACGAAGCAAAAAGCAGACGATGCAATAATCAGACGAAAGAGTAAAGAAATCGAAAGCGTCAGCTTGAGTTAGTTACAGAGCTCAACTGACTAACTGTTTCTTTAAAGAATCAAGAAGCAGTTATTCAAGAAGAAGTTGAAGACTCGACTATAAATATGAGTCGAGATTGAAGAGTGAATAATTTTTTGAGTTTTGACAGATAGAATTTTGTAGATCTATTATACTGTGCAAACATTGATAAGAGCGATATCTTTTGTAGCAAGCTCTATATCTTTCAAGTTAGAAAGTGATACAGATAGCCTGAGGAGGCTAAGTGTAAAAGAATACTGATTGTAAAGAG
>JANIHZ010000208.1:46429146-46451062 GCA_027478365.1 Erythroxylum rufum | reverse complement strand
ATGCTATAAATGGAATGAGGAGTAGTTATGGTGACAAACGGGGCAAACAGTTTCGGGTTTGGGTGGATCGGGTATTAACTACAAAAATCGGTTCAGATACATGGCTAGTGAAGTTCAATAAATGGGAGCTGTCTGGTGAGGCCTTTAAATAATAAATGCAGTAGTGATGACGACATAAATGCCGATGTGATAGTGAAACCTGGTTATTTGCTGCCATCTTTTTGTCTTCCATCCTATTTCATCTCTCTGTAACTATTTTAATGCAGTTTTACTCATATATTTCCATGATCCATACGAGTGAGAGTATTTGTTGCATAATTAAGATCATAAAGTAAAACTTGGAGTTCTATTCGTACATGAAGTATTTTTGGCCCTTTGTTACACCGACATGTACTTTGAAAACAATGGACGGTCACCTAGAACTATCTCATAATGCAGAAAAATCCAAACTCTTTTTCTGGCAGTCTAACCAAATTTAGCAGCACAGCAACCGCAACCCAGAAAGAAGAATATGTACCTGAAGCTGAAGCAACGATGCTCTTCCAAACATGCTTCTCGACTGCTATAATGGTCCCCTGCCAACTCTCTTCACCTGCTACAATGGATATTATGTTCCCGCCAATATTGCGTTGGTTGTTATTATTAAGGATAAATAATGGTAATATGAAAGATTATTGAGGGTATATTAGGTAATGTATGTTTATTAGTATACATTCCATTCTAAACCCCCCAAATCGGAGGTTTCTTATTTTCACTGTTTAAGATGGAATGGAGCGTAACATAAAACCCTCCGCTTCCATCCCAGTCCATTCCATTCCATTATGAAACTCTCAAAAAAAACGATGGAAGTGTGGTACGGTCCATTTCATCCCATTATTAACCCTCAAAGCAAACAGAGCCTTAGGGAACTCAATAAAACATTTGTGTCTTATCTCTAAAAAACAAAGCTTACTTCTTTATATGACTTTAGATCTATTTCTTGTTGCAATTTGATATACACGGTAATCTCTAAGATGCTAGTTTAAAGATTAAAAGGAGTCTAAAAGCTTTTGATCAGTTCACATCATCGTGAACCTATTCAAAGCAGAAACATTAGTGAAAATATTCTTCTTGTTCAAGAATTCTTCAAGAATTATAACACCAAAACCTCAATCAAAAGTTACACACTTAGGTTAATTTTAATAAAGCTTTTGATTCTTTAGATTGGAATTTCATTATCAAATGTCTCCATTCCTCTGCTTTTCCTAGGAACTTTATTGAAATTGTACAATCTTGCATCACCACAACATCCTAGTATCTAAGTGAATAAGGAGCTAACTAAGCTGTTTCTAAGGAACTAAGGGCCTTAGGCAAGTGGATCCATTATCCTTTTACCTTTTTATACTTGCTATTGAAGTTCTCAGTACGATTATTGCTTGAAACATAGAGTTGAGTGGCAAGTTTAGGTATCATCATAAATGTAAAAATCTTAAAATCTTCAACCTCACCTTTGATAATGATTTAATCCTATCTTATAGTGTTAACTCTCACCCCCTTTGAATTTTTATAAATTCTCTCAGCTCTTTCTTTAAGCTTTCGATTCTTTCCATCAATTCTATTAAAAACATACTTTATGCACCTTTTTAAGCTTAGAATGTGGATTTTTTTTGCAACATTTCTAGTTTTGGGTTAATAAGAAATTGTCAAGACACTTGGTTTTAGTTTGATAATTAGTGCAATGTAAGGCGTCTTCACATCATAACTGATTAGTAATCAATAAAGCTAAAGGATATTTGAAAAGGTAAAAGTTATAAAAAAAAATTAATGAAAAGGGGTGGAGATATAGCAGATGGGGAATGTCTCAACTTAAAGATAACTTACCTAATTCCTCTTTAGATTCCATAATCTGGAAAAGGGATAATCAAATAGATTTGTTAACAAGCCATGTCTGGAGATATTCAAGCGGCAAAATCTTAAGATAAATTGGTTTAATTTGGTCTGATCTAAGCATATCACTAGGAAAGTCTCATTCATCTTCTAGTTTATAGTCAAATAAAGAGTGAAAACTCTATATAGATTAAATATTGCTTAGATCTTACTTTTCACTCTTGCAAGATACTCCTTAAATTTGTAAATCATTTGTTCTTTTAATACCGATTCTTATTAGCAATGTTGAGTTATATTTTTCAACTACATGGTCGCTCTTACTTTAAGAATGAATTGATAACTATAGTGGATTGCAAATCAACTGAAACATATAGAATGTGACTCTAGCTTATTCAAAATTGCATTAAAGTAACGTATATGCAATATGGTAAGGAAGGAATAAAAAAATCACCATGGAAAGTCTCTCAATTGCTTGACTTTATTTCCAATACTTTATGATGAATAAGAAATAATGGTGACCTCTATAGATTTTTATAAAGCAAGTACTCGGTTAAGATCCAACTATAAATTACTTAATTCCCCAACTAAAGTAGTTGACTATATTATCTGCTTTTCTTTGCAAGTGTAGCTTAATCTCCCTATTTTAATATTCTTTAGTTGTTGTTATTGGTTAATGAGATCTTTGCTTCTCACTCTAGTGTTTTCCCTTTCCAAGGGCTAAACTATATTTGTTTCCTTTTATAAAGTGTCAGGCTTCCTTTGTTATTTCTTAATTCATTTTCAACTTCTAAAAAAATCCCTTTTCCACCTTGAAACTCTCTTTTATAAGCCTGACATGATCAAGTTAGGGGTGTCTTGTTGAGAAGAGCATCCATATATGTTACATTTTTAAAAAGCATTTCTTATGTTTTTCAACATTTTATTAGCATCTATATTATTTGTGTGGCATCCAAGAGCATGAATAAGATGCTTGTGAGGACAAAAGGTGGCCAAAGAAAAAGGCCTACTTACATATTCCTCTACGAAGAAGAAGAAGTTGAAGGTGAGCTATAATGATAAGGTCACTATAATTAAGTCGTTACTCCTTTCTCGCTCTAATCATGTGTCTTAACCTCTTCAGTCCTCTCCTCTTTAATTGTCCTAACTAGTAAAAAAAGTTATTTATCTCCTTATCCTACCTAGTCTTACTAGGGAATATTAGCATTTTGCTGCAACTTTAACCTAAAAAGGACTAAAATTGTCTTAGTAAGGTTAGAGTGTGTTTGGATTATTCGTGAGATGGTGACTACCATGGATAAGTAGAGCTTGGAAGAGATGGATGTTGACTTCATTCATTTATTCTTAAAAACATTTTGCTAGGGTAAGATTACTTAACCTTTCAAACTTTCTCATTCTCTATTTAGGTTATCACTTTCGTATTCTTAGGTTACAACAAGTTTTGTAGAGAACTTAGAAGGTTTGTTAATGAGACGGAATAGGATAAGATGTTACCCTAAAGGCATATAGCAACCTTAAAATTTTCAAAAAGGAAAGGAGGTTGCTAAAGAGTAATTGTTTAAGCATTTCAATGAGCTAAAGAAAGAGAAAACATTGTTAAAGGATAAGGTTGTAGGCTTGATGATTGAAAGGGATGACATATAGTCCAAAAGTGTTCGAGGGTGATGACTTCAAATTTGACATCATCTATCTTTACTATAAATCTAAGTCTTTCGAGAACTGAAATTACCAAAACCTCATAAATGCAACAATGATAAGGGTTGAGGGCTATAGAAAGGTGGTGCAAAAGAAGTATCCAAATATGTCCTTCGCAAATATAGTCATTTTTTATGCTTGAAATTTTTTTTGAAGATAAAATTTTAATGAACTTGATAGGCTTACAGTATGACTAAGTTGCTTTACTAAACTTTTAAAAGATTTAAATAAAATTAATAGGTTTATAAAGTCTAACTCCTCTACTCTATCAAATTTCTAAAAGACTTAATCGAGAGCCTAATTTCTTCACCCTGTTGTTTCTTTATGTTAGTCTTATATGTGAGGAATCCTATTTTTCATATAAGACTTGTTAATCTGTATGTTTTATTTTCTAGTTAAAAAGTTGAGGATGCTTCTCTTGAACTTGAGTTTCTTTAGCATACATATTTTTTTAAACTAGAGAGAAAGAGCCTTATCTTAGACTAGAGATTTTTTTAACTTATACTTTTTTATTTTGAACTGGGGAGCTTAAGAGTTTTCCTAAAGCTAAACTGTTCGGACATGCAAGCTCTTTTTTAATGTTAGAGAGCTAATGAGACTTCTCTTAGATTTGATACTTTTTAGATCTGTAGGTTTTCATTTTGAGCTAAGGAGCTAAAGTGACTTCTCTAAAATATAGTTAACTACCATATTTTAGCAACATACTAAACATGGAAAGGTCATCCTCAACATATCCTTTATTTTTGTCTTTAGTTCATTATGTCTATCCTTCTTCTTCTCAACTTAGTTGATCAAAGATGCACCCTTTTTTATATTCTTATTGTTATTATTATTAGTTGTTGTTATTATTATTAGTTGTATTTACTATATTTTTCTTGGCATCCTCTAAATCTAAATATTTCTATATCATAATCTATACCTCAAAATTTTGTGATCCTTTTTTATAGAGTTCCATAAAGTTGGATAATGTTTGAATTTATTTATGAAGGATATTGTTGTCATCCCTTTTTCAAGACTAGGAATTTGTGCTGCCTCAAAGGTAAAGTGTTGTAGGTAATCGCTTAACCTTTCTTCTTCGTTTTAGGTTTCAAATATTAAGTAGATGGAGTCTCTAGGTCTAAGCCTATTGTTAGCAAATTATAATATCAACCTAATAGTTAATTATTGAAAAGTGACTAATGAAATTACAGGTAAATTCCAATCTACAATTGTGTCACACTATTCAAGATAAAGGAGAAGACCTTACATTTATGACATTAAATGCATCATACAGATCTATGAGTTTCATATATCGACGAAAATAATTACCAAGGTCATGCATATTGTCATAATTGTATTGGGATGACATCTTAAATATGAGTGGTAATGGAATCTACTAAGACATTAGGTATCAATGGGTTATCGACAATCATAATTGCCTTTTATGTGTCATATTATAATGGCACTGATTGTAAAATTGCGAATGGGGCCCATTTTGATGATGGTTGTGGATTGTGAGTATATTATCTTTTTCGCGTCAATTGCTTTACTTATTATAGCGACATATTAATTTCATCAGCTTGGTCTCTAAGTTGGTCATTGGCTCGAGAGTTTCAAGGGTGTTGATTGCTCTAATTAGGTTGGAGGAAGGATCACTTCCTTAGGTATCAATTGTTCTTCTTGTGGATGGTATATCATAGCTAGTTTAAAATTTTCCAAAAATGGGAATATTCAAAATTTCAAAATGTTCATATAGACAACGCTAAATGATATTAACCTAATATAGTAAAATATTAATCTTTGCCAAAAAGTATTGTTGTTGTAAAATCTTTAAGGCAATTATAAGACTTATTATATGATCATTGAAGGCTTGAATTGTTAGACAATTTTGTCCTTAGGGACAATTTTGTCCATGTCTCATAAAGTTGGACTAACATTAATTGTAATTTTGGTTTTTAAATAAATTATGGGTTAAGTTACGCCATTTGATCCAGATAAAGATAATAAAGTGGTCCAATAAATGATCTAGATTAATGGGTCGAAGTTCGGGTAGAAAATGCGTCTCGATTAGTGTAGGCCGGGTCCATATCGGCCTTGTGATGGGGAAGCCCAATATGGAAGCTATATAAAGATAACGTCTCCTGCAGTTACTCAAGAAGTGAGTCACAAGTATAAGGTTCTCTGACCCGTTAAGAGAGCTTGTGAATTGAGGAAACTGTAGAAAGGCCTAACCCGTGAGTCGGTAAGTACTTTCCACTAAAGGTCTCGGGAGATTCAGAGACGTTTGGAGTTCGGAATCGGTATCGAAATCAAAGATGAAACCGAAATCTAGGTTTTTAATTCTTTCATGTAGATCCGGGGTACGTAATAAGGCTTCCACTACGAACTAACATGAATATATACCAGAATATTGTTAAAAATGGCAAGTATGGATTTCTTTAAATGGTTCTAAATATTTCATCCATCAAGCTTTAAAATATTGAGGAACTTTAGTGAAATGAAAAAGCATCGCTAAGAATTTGCAGTAACCATATTACCTTATGAAGCTTATCCAATAACTCTTTAATGATGGGGACCAAAAATTTATCTTTAGTTGTGTTTCTATTCAGTTTACTATAATTTATACAAAATCTCCAAAAAAATGTCCTTTTTTTATCAAGGCTATAGGAAACGAAAAAGGGCTTGTGTTATATTTAATTACACATTATTTAACTCTTAAACTACTCTCTAATATTCTTCTTATAACCAAACAGATCTATAAGGCTATATATTGATTGCTTATATTCCATCATTTAACTAAATCTTATGGTCATAATTTCTGTGAGATGGCAATATAGTTAGTTCATCAAAAATGGAATTGAATTCAAATGTTAGGAACTCTAGCTCCAAGTGTTGAGCTTCAATTAAAGAAGAGTTTATTCATTGTCAATGCACGAATTTGACTAGCTAGTTAGGCCTCTCTTTTTTAGACACACTTAGAATTGTTCACTAAACCCTTTTTTTTGCTAAAATGGGAAGAAAACAATTCAAACAAAAACCATCTGTGCTAACGCAATGTTCTGCGGTACTGGACGCCTCGTTGGTCCTGGTGAAATAACTCCAAAATCGTCATTGGAGGTTCGGTAAGCATATGAATGCTTGGACTGGTCATCTCCGCAATAGAGGCGAGTCGATCGGCACAATGGTTCCCTTCTCGACTTACGTGTTGTAGCTGCATCTCCCACGTTCGGTGTAGGAGGCCACGGGTTCCTGCCACCAAAAGACATCCTCAGTTAAAACTATATTTGAAGAGGAGAGAATGTTTATTACCTCGAGGGAGTCGACTTCAACGATTACGCGGCGATACTCCAACGTCTATGTGAGATTTAGGCCCAAATAGACTCCCTATAATTCGGCTGTAACAGGAGATCCACTGCCAATGCAGTGTAGAAAACCACCGCACCACCGCCCTAGACAGTCTCAAAGTAAACCACCCCGCAGTAGCCAGATTCAAGCAGTACCTAGCTGCCCCATCCGAATTAACTCCGACCAAAGAATTGGACGGTTTCATCCATCCGATGTGGTCAATTTACGCCTCCATTCTACTGCAACACTTTCCACGTGCACTGCTGCACTTTTACACCAAGAAGAACTGCTCAACTTGGTACATCCAATTATGCACTCTACCTCATCTAAAGTAGGAAATCTCAAGTTACAAAGCGTGTGGAAGCTATATGAGATTGTAATTCTGGAGAAATTGTTTCATTCGTTGTCTTCCTCTGTAGCAGTAGGAGTTTGTGGTTGGTATTGGGGCTTATGTGAGAAAATATATTATTGAAACATCTCCCTCAATTCACTCATCTCCATACTCTATTTCGCTTGATTTTCTTGTACTTTGATATGAATTCCATGCATTTCTTTGTGCTTTCCTCCATCTGGTTCTGCAAGGAAAGGATTCCTTTATTCTATGGATGTGATTGTCCCTAATATCGTCCGCCATCTTCGGTGGTTTGGTGTGCTTAGGAGAGAATTAGATCCAAGTGCCAAGAACGCTACCATAAAAGTATCCCAAACAACTGCGCAGAGGAACAACATTCGTTGCACAACAACCATAATTAACAGGGCTGATACTCCGCCTGTTATAACCAACTGCACATTTACATGCTATAACGTCATAATTGCTTTGCTAACATATTACGTATTAAAACATCATACTCTCATAGTTATTATGTTGCTTCTTCCATGTCTATTCAACACTCAAAGGACCATATCACAAACTTTGCAAGAGCAATCGGTGTCTGAGCATTGCTTCAAAGCTATTTTCTATACTTTGTCATGATCGCAAGTTGGCCTTTTTCTACAGAAATTGCAGGAGTGTAGCATTTTTCAATCAACCTGATCATGAATCTTAAATATCTTCAGTCTCTCAATGAATTTCCATATTGTCTAGAGAAGACAAACTAGTGGCTTATGGTATTTGATCGAATTACTGGATCACTTTTAGAAGGGAATTGCCAGGGTGCACTAACATAGATTCATATATCAAAGATGAGAGTAGTAATTAGAAACACAATTGACATGTGAGAAAGACAGAAAGCAGAATGCAAGGTTTTATATTAAAATAATCTTTTCTCTTGATTCACATTTACATTACGTGACAAATTCAGTAGAAATATCAAAGAAAGCAGAATGCAGAACTGGGGAAAACGGAAAAGAACTAAAAATTAGAAAACAATATTGAAGACCACTATACATAAAGGTGCTGAGTGCAGTCCAAGGAATAAGAGTTACTAAAGATGATTTTATTTCAAATCTTTCATTCCATTTTACTGAACTACAAATTATACTCCGCTTTTCAAGCAAAAATATCACTGATCCAGTAACATTTTCCTTTCTACCATAATAAATCTCATGCCAATGTCCTCAACCATCGGAGCAAACGTAGATGAGCAGCATCCAAAACAGGAGACTTTTTCTCAAGTCCTATCATTCAGATAAAAACAGAGACTAAAGAATGAAGCAAAAACCACAAATAATTTGACTGTGGAGAAACCCCATTAAATACCATATTTATTTCTTTTATCAATTTTCCATTTCATGCACCTAAGGAAAGTAACTCTTTTGACATAAGTTTGTCAAGAAACAATTTGGAAGGTTTAACAATAGATTTTAACAATGAAATTCATGCTCAATTCTGTGACAAGGTAGGCTCATATTTTGTGCTTCTAGCATGATTTAAACCATGTTTTGGAGAATAAACCTCAAAATCATTGTGGCCTATATCACTAACGTGTAAAATTGGAAAAAGCTCATTAGCTTACCAATGTCTGCTGCAACTCGATGAGCACACATAACTCCAGAAAAGGCTACCGCTATAACACCCTGTCCAGGAAAGCAGCTGTCCCCAATGCAGTAAAGGCCGTCCATGCCCTGCAAGTACAATCATTATTTTGCCCAAGCAAAATGCAAGCTTAAAATATTTCAGAAACTAAAATTACCACTGTATTCATCAGAAGTTATGAATAGACTTACTGTTGTGTTGAATGGCATTCCCAATAAACCCTTCGGAATATTACGAGGCATTGGTCCATAGGTACCCTTATCCCTAGCCAGATACCACCTATGCGTCTTAGGTGATCCCACCTGTTAAGCTAAAAACACGTTTAAGAGGACAAACATGATTTGAAGTAGCTGTGGCTGCATCTCTAAATCAGAGCATTTCATTGACTGACAATTTGTAATTACTCGCCCTTTTTCTCAGAAAGAAACATGTAATCATTCTGAATCAATTCGCATCCATTACAGCAAAAGAGGGAAGTTGCTAAAATATTTCTTATTAGACTAGCAAGCAGACTTTTGTGTCAGAAGAATAAAGAATAATAAGAAAAAGGATTTTCCAAAAACTTTTTTTTCTGACTGAAGGTTTGTAAAACTAGATCCATTAGCATACAATAGTTGCTATATCTCCCTTCAAGAGTCCAGAGAATCCACCAACCAATGAAAACCTTTCGGGATTGAGTCCATGAGTCTTGACCATTCTTATATCCTTCCTACCTTGTCAATAACTACCTTAAAATCACCGTAAGATATTATAAGACGCTACCTCCATAAAATCAATTGATGATCTTAGCCCTGGAAAAAGCTTCTTTTCCAATCTGTTAATAAGCTTATCTGCCACAAGCTTCTTCTTGGCCTCATACTCCTTTTGAGGGAGTCCCTAAACAGTATAAACCAGAAATTAAGACTTCAGGTCAAAGAAAGATTGTATATCAAATCAAATATAATGTCAATTTTGATATTAAAGTTAGTGAGATTTCAAATTACCTCCCAATCTTCAATCAAAGAAGTAGTGAAGATATGAAAAATATGATGCCCCTCAGGAGCTAATGACGAATCAAGAACAGTTGGAATGCTTAAAAATATACTTCCATAAGGCTCCTCTAATCTTGCCCAATCATCCTAAAATATTAATATAAGTCATAAAAGATACCAGGCAATAACTAATATCAAGTAAAAATTAATATAATACTAACTTACAAAATCATCTGATAAAACGTTCAAAAACAATAGAAACATAAATACCTCCAGAACGAAATGGTGGCAATCAGTGTCTTCTGGAATAACGTCAGCTTGGACACCCATGTGAATGGAAAGAAAAGATGGAGCCTCGACATAAATTTTTTGGAAATTTTCTTCTTCTTTTGGAGGGTTTTCTCCCTTCAATAACTTCCCTACATCACATTGAATTACTAACGAGAAAACCAATTGTAGCAAAAACACAAAAGATACGGTTAAACCCAGTCACAAAATTTAAAAACGTTTGTGCCAAAAACTAACCAAAGGTATCCCATCTCGTAGCATTTGATATTATTTTCTTGGCAAAAAACTTCCTCCCATCAGACAGCCTTACTCCCACCTGCAAAGGAATTGAGCATATAAAACAGCTGGATCATCTCCTTTAACATCCAAAACAACCAAGATAGAAAGTATAGCATCACATATCCTTGAACGCCAAACTCACAGCCTTTCCATTTTCAAGTATGATTTTAGTTGCATTCGCCTTGTAAAGCATCTCACTACCCTGGTCAATGAGACCCTTTGCCAAACTCTTTGCTATTCCGCCAACACCACCAACAGGGTAATTAATTCCACCAAAATGCCTATCACATAGAACCTGATGTGTATAACATACTTTAGTACAGTAAAGGATAGATGGGAAAGATCAAAGCTTATGCTTACAGCTTACCAGGCCTGCATTAATCATTGGGGTACGTAAAGCATTTACCGTGCTTACTATAAAACACTGCACATGCAAAATTTGTTCATTTGTGAGATTAATGTATAGATTCACAGTGGTGCTCACAACTGAAATTTCAAACAACTATCAAGTTATCAAATCCATCACACCTCAGCATCAATAAACGATAATAACTCAGGATCCTTTATGAACTTTCGAGCTATGTCTCCAGCATTTTGTGGTAAATAATAAGCTGCACAATTAGAAGCTAATATCATACAGGTTCAGAAGCAGGAAAAAGAAAGAGACAAGATGTGGTTTGCATTCAGTAATTTCAAAGAGAAATAGAAAACACAAAACTATAATTGGAAAAGGCAAAAAGGAGATAAACAAATTTAAGTTTTTATCATCTATGTAGCAGGCTTAACAAGAAATACAAACATATTTTGAAACATAAAATTTGATTGCAGTGAAAAACAGGAGTGATGTTTTAGTATTACCACAGTATTCAAGGAGCCTGGCCTTCCATTTTCTACACTGGACATTATTTTCTTAACCATTAGAGCTAGATTGATATCAAGATAGCGGTATGTTGGGTGAATTTGCCAGGGACTATAGCCATAAGATTACTTTTTTTTCATTCAACTGGCTTTAACTCATGACCTAGATATTCACCTTTTTTGCTGCCATTTAAAAAACAATGCATGCAGCCTGCCAAAGAGATGACGAAGATCAGAGCATCTAAGTTGTATCAATCATAGCCCTTTCATATGGAATACATTTCTCAATAAATTGAATCGGAATGGAAGTTGATGGTTATTTTCCTTGTCATTCAAAAGTAGTTTCACATACTAACAAAACAAAATGCATGCAGCAGGAAAAATGCCCTCAATCCACACTTGAATAAGATCAAAATCTTTTCCGCTACATACCAAGCTCACTTGATCAAGTAAAAAAGAAAGGTAGATAATCATACCTAGTGTCAAGCACTCAAGAGGCTTCTGAAAGAACTGTCCAAAAAGGTAGATAGGCTCCTCAAGAGACTTCAGTTCCAATGAGTTCAAGGAATTGAATATCTACGCAGCAACACTGTGTTAGTAAGTTATAAAACACACATTTAGACCTTTATTTTCACGGGAAATTGGAGTATACTAATTGAAAACTGACCTTCCAACATGCGCCATAAAATTTACGTATGCCCTCCTCTTCATGTGGAAATCTAGTGGAAAGTTCTGAGACAAAATCACTGTACTCTCTGTGAACGCGCACAGAAAGGTTATTAGGTAGATGAAAATGGACTGTAGTTGGATCTGGTATAACCTCCATCGTACAACCCACAGCTGCCAGCGCCTGGGTTATCAAATTCAGATTGCCCTGTCCAGATAGCAAATTTACATAAATTATGACACTAAACTCTAGAAGGATATACCATTAACAAGCATATAACTAAAGAGAAGTTAAATGGCGATACCAGAGAAGTTACATAGTCAGCAGAGGAAAGTAATAGAATGGTCATCAAGTCCTCTTAGTTGAAAAAAGAGGTAAAATCCAGTGGATTTAGTTGCAATGAATAGTACCATATTCCTAAAGTTATATCCAGGAATTTTTACTATGTACTGTCTTTGTTCCAATTCACTCCTTTCTTCTCATTTCGAAGTTGAAACCAACTATAGGAGCACTCAACAGAAATTAAAATCTCAAGCATGATACAGGGAAACATAGAAATCATACTTAAATTCAATCTGGTGATATCAAAGGCACTACTTTTTAAGAAGCAACAAATAAACCACGGCATACATAACAAAGAAGTATATATATAATAGCAGAAGCAACTAACCTTGTCACTGAAACCAAACATAACAGAAGACCCAACGTCAAAAGTATATCCATCCCTCTGGTAGTACCCAGAGCTCCCACCAGGAATCACATACTTCTCCAACACCAAAACCTTAGCTCCCTTCACTGCCAGCTGCGTAGCGGCAACCAACCCACCAATCCCAGACCCTATAACAATTGCATCATAGTAGGTCTTCTCTCCGCTGATTCCTTCATTTCCCACCATATCCACCTCTTTATCCACACTCAACGCCGACTTAGGCCTCATAATCAAACCTCTTTTAAACTTGCAAACTCTCATATTTGCTTGACCAAACAGTTTGTCAACGTTGAAACTTGAGATTCTTGATTCAGAACTGGACACAGTTTTGAAATTTATCGTCCTAGGCACCGGAGTTGAAGACCCATATGCCGTGTTATTGAGATTGACAACGTTCAGGCCCGGGGTTTTGGCAGGTTGCAAACCGAGAATTCCAGGTTTTAGTCTTCTGGGTCCTAAACTGCCCAACTGTACAGAATTGCATTGGCCAACAAACTGAGAACCCATCTCGTCTCTGAGCTAGTACTTTCTACAACATAAATTTCTGTGAAAAGATTGCGCCCGCAATTGTGAGTGACAAACAGTGTAAGCTAGTTGGGTCAGGGTGTGTAAATTGCAATGCGTGGAATCTAGTTTAATTTATGTAATACTCGAGCATAAGTAATTTAAGTAGGCAAATCTACATAAAGATCAGTGTAGTCGGGAAAGGACGCAATGGTGGAAATCCAATGAACACTTGTAGAACGCAGTTTCATATGAACTCGTGGAAGTCTACTGATCCATTTGGTAATAAAACTTTTAAGTTCTCATTAAGTTTCAATCAACTATTTTGTAATATTAGTTCTTCGAATTTGGATGTAATAAAAAAATTTACTTTTGAAACATATAATGACATACATCATTTTTAATTTAGACAATAAAGTAAATGGTCTAAATCAGGAATAATAAGTTGATCCAACACAATTATGCTGATACATCATATTACAAATTGACAATGCAACTCAGATGGGGGAGCAAGGAGTTCAATTGAAAGGTTATTGGGTACAATAGTAAGGAGTTTGAGTCTGAAAAGTAAATGAAATTGTTCCTGAACATGTGGTGGATCTGAGGAGGCTTGAACTTGAGCTGATTCAAATAAAGTATGAAGTTCCAGTCTAAAATTTGGCGCATTTTCAATAAACTTGGTTCAGCTGGATTGAATAACTTAAAACTTTTAAACGTGTCCAAAACGTGGATGAAAGCATTTATGTATGCATACTTGATTATTGGTCTGGGTGTCCCAATCCAAATATGTTAAAATAGGTATGCATAATTCTAAAGTTGATGTCTTGAACTCAAGCACGCAAACATTTAGCAGTTCAGGCTTGACACTTTCTTAAAAATTTATAAAATGTAAGTTTGAACTAGATTTTGAAATACCGTTTCATACCTTTCAGTCTTGTCGAAAATGACGTTTCGAATACTAATATCATACTAAAAATGAATACTAATTAGTACTGTTTGTACCAACTAGTATGCAAAATCTTAGTATTTGTCAAGTAACGATTGTGAAAAATAGGAGGACCAAATTGAAAAAAAAAAATCAATATTAGAATTACCCTAGCTCTTCTGCCCGCCCATTTGTTAGTTTATATCATACAACCAATCATTTTGTTGTAGTTTGATAACAAATTATTTAAAAACATTCTTTATCTTGTATATGTTTAGCTGATATGAAAAAAGTTCATGAGATAATTATATATTGCAAATGAAATTATAATTATGAGATTCATATTGTATTTATATATTATCCCTAAATTGTTCATAGTCATTGTTCTCATATAAAAAGTAGTAAGTTTTAAGACTACTTAGGACTATCCTAGTCATAGTTAGATTAGTGGTCATTTGATGTGACAAGAATTATACGAATACAGTTGAGTAATCAACGTAATATTCGCCACCTTAAAATAATTAAGACGAACATTTCATTGTTTTCAATTAGTGTTGATTTATGAAATCCTTAGATAAGGAGGAATGACAATTTAAAATATTTTAATTTTTATTAAAAGAATATATTATTAATGATGAGGAATTAATATGACTGAATTCAAATAGAGTAAATATTAATTTCATACTATATGTTTAATCAAAACATTATATGATAAGATGATTGAAGTATGTAAAAAATTATGCACATAAAGGTTAGTCAAAACATTATTAATATTTGGATTGTCATGATGTGTTACTAGATATGAACTTTGACTTATAAATATAAATTATTTAATCATAGAATAAAAGATAACATAAAGTAGTTTAATTTATCTAACTAATATTTAATATTATAATTCAAAAATATTTTTAACATATTTAAAAATTTAATAGATCGCACACAAATAATAATTAAATAGATAAAAGGTACTTTAATTAATTTGGATTTGATTATAAAGTTTGATAAATTTTAGGATCAAATATAAGAAATTTAATAAATAAGAACTAATAGTAAATATTGAATATTATTTAGATCTAATTGATATTTAATTATGATTAATTGTAATTTTAATTTAAATTAAATTAAATTATTAAAAAATCCAAGCTATTATAAATAAGTATAGGCTTGATACGAGCTAACATTCTTGGTTTACTCTTCTTTATACTACTTGTAGACTTCTTTCAATTTATTTATGTAGATACTGTTAAAACTCAGGCACTTATACAATTATAATAATTGCTATAATTTTATTTTAGAAATTGATTTCATAAAAGATTTGTGAAAATAAATAAACTTCATAACAACATATAATGGATAATACATGCTTTATTACAAATTAATCATGTTATCAACTTGAGTGATTTTGAATTTAAAAAATTGTCTTCGTTTATTACGTTCTAATTTCTAACACCTTACACCTACAACATCAATAAACCTGTATTCTTTTACTATTGTTTTGGTCATTAACGTCTTCTTTATTGAATTATGATTATTATATAATTTTGAGATTTTTTGGCCTGCACTTTTGTATAATTTTTATATGACATATTTTAGTGTGCCCTTTTACTTGTCTTTTACGGCCTGTTTGGTTCACGGAATAGAATATGGAGGGAATAGAATAGTTATTCCTAATAATAGAAAAGATGAGGAATATAAAAGAATGTGTATTACTTTGTTATTCCAGTTGCCAGCCTTTTTTTAAAACTATACAACTTCTATAAATAAAGAAGTAAAAAATATCAAGGCATTGAATATTTTCAGGAGAAGGTATGATGTCCAGTAGAACAATATATATTTCTAACTGTAGTCATGCAATAATAACTCGGCAGTCTAAAAAATGTGAACAAAATTGAACTATCTTTATCTATTTCTACGTGCGCAAAGATTCAAATAAATATGTGTATGTGATGTTTACATTGTGATCTGCGATAAAACCACTTCTGCTCCTCCAGTCTACCGTTACAAGTGAAAACAATTATATGATATATCTAAACGCCTCAGATGCAACCCAGATAAACTGAAGACAAATATCTACATGCAGTCATATAATCACCAAATTCAAGCATCCGAAGTATATGAAAATCATCAATCACAAGGACAAAGAGTCACAATCTGAAATGAAGCAATTCTAATGGCAATCCATACCTAAACAACGCAAAGAAGAAACACCTACGACGCTTCCACCCAAGGGAGCAACCGAATTTAATAGTCCAGCCTCCTGCAATCACAACCCTAAAAATCAAAATTTCAGACACAAAAAACCCAGATAAAACCCAGATGAAAAACCCTCCACGTCACTTCTCGTACTCTCTCATTCGATCTGGAAAATGGGATTTGTTAAACGCATCAACCCAGTAGAAAATGAGGTCCAAGGAATGGACATGGGTTTTGAGAGGTAAAGTCGTAGAAAAACAGAGTATAGATTGCAAACAAATTAAGCAAACAGTGATTTGGAGTTGGAGAGCTGATGCGTACGTGAAGCTTTACTGGTGGTTTATGGTTACAGAAATAGCAGAGAGAGGATAAAGAAGAAAAACAAAGTTACAGATTGGGGGTTAGGGACGTTTACGGTGATGAAAAACAAAGAAATAGCAGAGGGGGATAGGGACGTTTACGGTGATGAAATGGGTAAAGAGTTAATGCAAGTGGGACACAGAAATGGGAAACCCATTGGACATACCCAGATGAAATACCCACATGAAACCCACTCAATCGAAACCCCACCCAATCGAAACAATACAAATAACTTACCTAGAATCTGGTGGTAGAATGCTAGAACGTTAAGAAGAGGAAGAACTTTTGGAGGAGAGGAAGAACTTTTGGAGAGAGGCTTGAAGATGTTTCAGATGTTGAAGAAGAAAAACAAGTTTCAGGAGGAGGCTTGTGTATAAGAAGGATAGGTTTGTAAAAAGGTAATCAGCTTTAGACGGAGAAGAAGATTACCGATTCGTCGATTAAATAAAAATAGGTATCAGTTGGTTTTACCTATTCCGTAAAATCGAAGAATAGATATTGATGTAGAATGCGTATTATGTGTTCGTTTTAAACCAAATGTAGGTTTAATAATTACCGAAGAATATGTTAGGAATAGAAATCTTATTTCCTTATACCAAACAAGCCGTTATTGTTTATATACACTCGGACAATGAATTTGAATCATATGATAATAATAGAAATAAATCTATGGTCATGATAAATTATGATGAAATAGAAAGTGTTTGACACTTCATATTAGTTAGCAATTGGATTTCCCATTGTTCCCTTTATGACTTCTTGTCTTACACTACTATTGTCAATAACATTTCATATAGTAAGGAGGAATAAATAAGGTTGAGACACTGCAATGAGATAGCGAAGAGCCTGTGGCTCATCAACAGAAGATTAAAAGCCTTATCCACATTACCTTTTTGGTGTAAAAAGAAAACTTCACAAGCTGCTTGCCACATCTACATAAATTATCTTTGAGATTTTATCATCGAAAAAAGGATTGGACACATTAATAAGATATTAGAATAGCTAAATTAGTATGGAAGGCAAAGCACTTGCTTTTGTATGCATTTATAAGCTATTTAGTTCGATTGCTTCACAGTTTACAGAAGTACAAAGGTTCATATTGTGGACCAAAAAATGAATACATTGGGTTATATATGAATATATCTTTCACTATTAAAATCAAACTTATGCATAATAGAAACGGTAGAACTGTGATACGTAACATTAGCTTTAGTTACATGCCTAAGATCAAACATAAAAGTGAATAAATGAAGAAAACATGGGAAATACCTGTTATGTTTTCCATAACTTCAGATGAGATTTTCGATACTGAAAATTCTAAACTTTCACGATGTTAAAAACATTTGGTTGATCAACTTTTATAAAGGTCATCGAGAAAGTTTGGAATTTTTGACATTGAAATGCTTGTCTGATGTTATGGAAAGCAAAATAGGTATTTCTTATGTTTTCTTCATTTATTCACTTTCATGTTTGATCTTGCTTTTACTATAACTAGCTCAACGCACTTTTTCTACTCAAGGTGTTTCAAATCAACCATGTGATTGTAGCTTAACTATAGGTTTCATAACTTGTAAGTAAGCTACCTGATCGTGCTTACTACCACCTTTCTTCCTTGGGTTATTCTCTTGAAATTTGTGGTCTCTCTGGTGGATCCATACGAGTAGAGTCCTGTAATATTTTTTTAAGACATTCCTTTATCTTGATAACATCCAAAAATTTAAAAGGATTTTCCTCACCATCAGAGACTCTAAATGTTACCTTCTTATCCCCCACTTTTAAGGTTAACTCACCTCCTGCAACATCTATAAGAAACTTGATGGTAGCTAAGAATGGTTGTCCAAGGATAATGGGTATATCCAATTCTTCTTCTATATCTAAGATGGTGAAATTAGTGGGAATGGTGAATTTTTCAACCTTAACAGACACATCCCTGACTATGCCCCTAGGATGATGGATTGATCTATCAGCCATTTACACGCACATCCTAGTTGGTGTTAATTTACCAAATCCCATCTTTTTGCATAAAGTTTAAGGCGTCATACTCACACCAACTCCTAAGTCCGCAAAAGCCTTATCTATTTTGACACTACCAATAGTACAAAGGATATACAAATTCTCAGGGTCATCTTGTTTCTACGATAGTATTGCCACTTCGTTGAAGTCCTTCTTGCTTAACACTTCACTCTCCAGCTTTTTTGGTTCCTCTTTATTTTCTAACTTCTTTTTTATATATTCATTAAGGGCTAGACTCGTTTTCAATTGCTTTATTATATTAACGACCTCATTTAACTATGCTTCTTTTGACTTTCTTTGCTCTTGGATGGGGTATGGAATAGCAGGTTAACTCCTTGATTCTTTTCAGGTTATATTTACCCTGCAGGAAATGTTCATTAGCCCTTTTCTTTTCTTCTTCCCTTACTTAATATGTAACACTTCCTTTTTCTTCTAGAAGCTCTTTTGAAATGTCCATTCGTTCAGGAAACCAGCCTTTGTCTTTTCTTTACTCTCAAACTTGTGACGATCAGCTCTCATTTAAGTAAGGAATTTGCATTAATTTATCTCTAACCCTTGCTTCCTTTTCTTCTTTCATTTCTCTTATACTAATTTGAGCTTCTTTTCAGTGGCTAGGGTGATTGCCATTATCCTTTCCCTCGGATTTGTTTTAGTTGTGCTCGACAAACTCCCCTTTGGTCTTTCCACCACTGATCGAATTTTATATCTAAGTTTCGTATGGATGCTTATGTCTATTGATGCTTTGCCTTTAAATCCTGAATAAGTCCTAGTATCATCTCATCCATACTCGGCTTCCTCATTTTTTTATGTTTGTGCCTGAAATCCCAGTGGAGGATTATTCCTTTGATGGACTTGGTTACCCCATGAGAAGTTAGGTGATTCCTCCATCTTGGATTGTATGTATTGCTGTAGGGATTATTTCGGGTTCTTTTAGCAATATCCAAATAATCGAGGTGTTCGGGTTGATTAGATTGACAATCTTGTCCTAGGTGATCTAACCTACACGACTAGCACTGTATTACTCTTCTTTGTGGAGCCATAGTAATGTTGTCTATCTTCTTACTCAGGGCCTTCACTTGACTAGCCAGTCTCGTCATAGTGTCTACGTCGTAAACTCCCTGTGACCTACTAGTGGTTTGTGCTGTACCTGAGCATCGTTAATAGTTATTCATGGCCATGTCCTCAATCAACTATTGGGTCGCTTCAATTGTCTTGTTATTCAACGTCCCTTCAACTGCTGCATCAATTGATTGCCTAGTGTTTTGACTTATCCCATTATAGATTGTTTTGATTTACATCCACAAAGGTAATCCATGATGTGAGCATTGTTGAAGCATCTCTTTAAACCTCTCCTAAGTGTCATATAATGATTCCCCTTCAGTTTAGGAGTAAGATGAGATGTCGTTCCTCAGTTTCGTACTCTTCGTAGGGGAAAATAATTTAGTAAAAATTTTCCACCACTTGATCCCAGGTGATCAGTGACGAATGTGGTATAAAATTAAGCCACTACTTTGCTTTTCCTCTCAAAGAGAAAGAGAAAGTAAAAATTTTCCACCACTTGATCCCAGGTGATCAGTCAGTCTCACAATGTTGGACTTTGTGCCATTTAATTTTGGCTTAGCATAATCAAACATCGTTCATGATTGGTCTATGATATTGCACGATCCCTCCGCATCTGCATGACCTTCCAAGTCCTCAATCTAATGATCTAGTTCAAACTCCTTAAGGTTTGTTTTCAATGATTCCTACGCATAATTCTTTCTATCTCAGGATCTATGTCAAGTAAGTTGTCAGTGTTACTCTGAGTCATAAACTGACTTGGAATTTAAATCTAAAACTAAAGAAATACCCTAACTAGCAAAAACAAATCAAATAACATAAATAAAACAAAAAATAAAGCAATTAAACAAACAAAATCACGTAAAATAAAACAAACAAGTAAAACAAAACAAACAAATAAAAGTAATGACTAGATTAATAAAACTAAAGTGTTCCTAATATCACTATCCCCAGCAATGACACTAAAAACTTGATTGATCTAAAGCATAATAGTCAATATTAAATAACTACAAGTGCACGATATAGTTATAGCTAGTGTCGACAAGTACGGGTTGATCATACAAAGATGATCAGTACTAGTAATTACTATTGTTTTATTATAATTACTGTTGTTTTATTATCTAGTCTAAGAATTGATTGTAGTTTTAATTAAGGAAACTAAAATTTAACAATTAATGTAACAAGTAACACGAATCAAAGCAAAGGTTTAATAACACTTAATTAATTACCGATATTAGATGATTAGTACCAAGGCTTCTAATCATCCTAATCCCTTAACCAATTGATTATTTCTCATGAAATTATGTTGTTGATTAATTGGACTATGGAGATTCTTAAGGTATACTAGTAGCTAACCTTGAGCCTACCAACAACTAATCTTAAGGTCTCTAACCGAATTACTCAGGTTAAAACTTATAAGATTGCCTTACCATGTTATGAATTCCTCTATTAGGTTTGATCATAATCTAGAAGATTTATGTCGTCCTATCTCTAGGATTGCAATACAAATTTTCCAATTATTGTGGATTTATTCAAACCTAGGATTTCTCAGTCGCTAGGTATGAAATCATATTGAAGTCTAAAAATTAGATTAATAGAAAGTAATAAGAACAAATAATCAGATTTCAATAATCAATAAATGCAAATGCATTCATAAATTAATCAAATCATTGTTTGCAATCAACTAGGGTTTATTTGACCTAGATACTAATAAAAAAATTTAGCTATACATTGGCAAACAAGAAATCACATCCATATATAAAGAAAACAAAATAGAAAACATCATAATCATAATTCTAAATCTCCCTGTATGCTCTCTATTGTCTATTCTGACAACGTAGATGTCTGATCTTGCATTATGATGAATTTCTTAATAAAAATCCCTCGTCTTTTGCTCCTCAAGGTCCGAATAACCTCTGGAATCACTTATGAATGTCTCTGGATGTTCCCAGTTAATCCCCCTCCTGCCGGATCCCATTTCCGAAATCCAACCTCTTGACAAACATGTCATTGTACTTGTGCGTGGTTCCTTGCTTAACATAAAATCTCATGTTTTTTTTTTCAAATATCATGCATAATCAAAATTTTTATCTCAACCTAATCCATAAACAAGTTCCTATTCCTCTCAACATCGTCCACATATAAATCATGATTCATTAACATCAAAAGAGTAGCGTTCATTACAAAACTCTAGTGGCATTCTAAACCATAATACAACATTAATCCAAAATCT
>JANIHZ010000208.1:46413863-46427247 GCA_027478365.1 Erythroxylum rufum | reverse complement strand
ATAAATAAATAAATAAATAAATAAAAAGATGATGATGATGAGTTTGATAATATAATTAAGAATAAAAAATTGCTTATGTGGGGAAGGGTATTTCTGACATTTCTTTATGTGTTTAGTTTTTGTCCTTAGGACAAGAAATCTTGTACCACAATTTTGGTAGGAATAAAAATTTCTGTCTTTGTCCTCTAAAGACGGAACAAAAATAGGTGAGGACAGCAAACAAACACAACGGAACACAAAACTTTTGTGTCCTTATCATCCGTCCTCACCCCTGAGGACACTAACCAAACGTTGGGTTATGGAACATAAGTAATAATTGTAAGGCTGGAGATATAAATGCTCACTGTTATGAAATTAAGCTCAATGCAATCCAAATGCTTTAACAGATTATATAATAATATTTGATAGATTACGTGATGAAGATCCTAATGTAAACATTGCCAACTACTTAAATTATTTTAGACATTCAAGATTAATTGGGTAATTGAAGATACCATTAGGCTAAGGCTATTTTTATTCACAGTGAGGGATTAAGCAAAGTAGTGATTGAAAGCATTACCTGTTGGATCAGTTACCAGTTAGGAGAGTCTTATGGAAAAGTTGCTTTATAATGACAAATCAGTAAAGCAAGTTGAATTTATGGGAAGCTTTTAGAGGTAAGTCAACCCTATAATAACACATAATGTGGGATGAAGAAATCATCCAAATTTCTCTTAGAGTAATTTGTAAGCTCTAAGATAACCACAACCAGGTTCCTACATAGAAAGAGAAGCAGTCAAGTGTGGAAGATATGATTAGGGATTTCATATAAGCAACTATGTCATGATTATAGAATCATAAAGATTCGATTAAAAAGACTTGAAGTTCAAATAGGTCAACTGAATAAGGCAATAACAAAGAGATCATAAGACACCTTTCCTAGTGATATACTACCCCTCCCTAGGAAAAATATGAAGGAGGTTACCTTAAAGGGTGAGGAGTTGATCAACACCGAAAAGGAATAAGAAAGTATGATAAAAACACTATTGAGGGAGTACAAACTTAAAGGGTGAGGAGTTGACCAACACAAACAATGAATAAGAAAGTAAGATATAAACACCATTGAGGGAGCAAAAACCAAGAATTATTATTTCAAATAGTTAAGAAGTAAAATACTAGTATTGAAGAGAAGTACAAAATCGAAAGAAGATCTGGAAGAGGATGGAATTGAAAATAAAATTGTTAAGTCAAAATCAAATAATGCCATATTAAAGTCCTTCAAGATATCATAATATCAAAGTTGGGTGACCCAAAGAGTTTAAACATTTTATGCATAACTGGTGGTATTTATATTAATAAGGCATTAACATATTTAAGGATAAGTATGAATGTAATGTCTTATGTTATGCTAAAAATAGTGAGATTAGGCGAATCAAAAGCCACTAAGAAAGTGATGTATCTTGCAGATAGTTTAATAAAAATTATAAAGATGTTAAGAAAATTGTGATAGTGAAAATAGATAGGTTTATATTCTCAACATATTTTTATATTGTAGATATTGACGAGGAAGAGAAAAAGTCTCTTATCCTAGATAGATCCTTCCTAACTATAGTTGGTGCAAATAATTAATGTTATAGAAGGTGAATTGATAATTAGGTTTAGAAATTAAGAACATGCATTCCTAAATGTTGATATTCTTTTTATGTTTATTAAAGACTCCAGACAAGAAGTTAAAGGGTCAAAAGAAGTAAAGAAGAAGATCTAAAGGAAAGATAATGATCCTCTATATGCCACATTTTATAATGATGAAGAATGGAGCACTTATATTAATCCGTTAAATAATTGAGTTTTAAGAAAGAGTTTAATTAAAAGACTCATAAATAAATGGTTGTTAGGAGGCAAGCCAACCATCGTTTAATTTTCTTTTAACTTTATTTAGATTTAATTTTAGTAGTATAGACTGATAATTTAGCTTTTTACTGACCATTTGATTTATATTTTTTATTAGACTAATGAATAAGGTTATTTTGTGCTTTAGTTGATTATGTTTGGCATTTTGTACTTAGTTAGGAATACAAGGAAAAGCACATATGAGTTTAACGAAAAACTTCGAAGAATATTGAAGATATAAAAGGCTAATAAAAAGGTTTAAATTAGATATGTATTAAATTATTTTATTGAGCATGACTTGAAAATAGCTTGTATCCTAAACATGTTGGTTTCTATTTTTTTAAGACGATCCACGACTGAGATACACCAGTTTCCAAGACCATATCTACATAGCAAAAGAAAAAGAAGGATCCATGGCCTGGGAACACGCCTATGTCCTAAGTCGTGTCTTTGACAAGTTGAAGATAAAAAGATTTAAAGTTTAGGAACACACTTGTACCTCAGGTTATACTTTTAGGAGCTATAAATAAAAGGATCTATGGTTGGGGAAACACTTGTGCCCTTTGTTCATGGATTTATACAACATCTTCTAAAAAATTCCACAATTTGGGCCAAATATATGTCCTAGATTAAGTCGCTAATTTTTAAAAACCAAAAACTATCCAAAATCTATCTTACAAATATGTTGTAAACTATCTTGTTAAAAGTTTGAAAACCTAGGGTTTTATCAAATCCCTACTTTCGACATTCTCTCCACTTTTCTCTTTAATTCTCTCATTGTTTCTAAATACTCATTACCCAAATTTGAGTCTTCTAGTATTTCCCAGTGCATTTTTATATTACTTCTTTCATTTTTGCCAAGATTTTAACAATTCTTTCTCCTATAAATCTATATTTAGAAAGTCAGGCTCAAATTTTCATCTTGTAGGAATGGTTACATTCTTAATTAATTCTTCACCTAGCTTCATCTTTTCTGCACCTGCCTATATATATAACCATAAATTCTGAACTATCTATGAGTAAAAGAAAGAAGACACGAGCAGTTCGAGATGGCTCCACTAGTAAGGTATGCACACAAGCTAGGGATTCATTTCATAATGAATACCTTGTGCTTATATCCTTCAACAATGACCATCTTAAATAGTATACTTACTTGAAACTCAACCTTTGATGACAATAGAAGCATAGATTGGAATAGTTTGAAAAGTGTGAGGTTGGTAAATGAATTGAGGAGTTGTGTGGATAATGAATGGTAAATTTAACCTTTTAGTTTGCTGATAATACCTAGCGAGAAATCATTTTAAAATTATTAACTACATAGAAAGTAAATAGGCACACTAAGAATGATAAGAATGATATAATATAATTTTTATATTAGAAGGAGTTAAAAGATTTTGACTGTCAACGGATTTGTAGATAGATGCAAGCTTTGCCCACCTGAACAGGTGAAAATAAAAGACTTTTAAAACTTTATAATGGATTTTTCTAATGAGATGTATAAAAGGAAACCTAAGAAATTTTGAGAACCATATCCATTAGCATATCTAACTACAATTCGTTGACAACTAAAAGCATGTAAATTTCCTCTTTGCCTATAGATACTTATACAAGATGACAACTCACTCATTTTTAGGGATAAAAGAGAGTACATGAGTAGTCATACACAAGAATTTGATTTATTTACGGTGCATAGTTTTAAAAAAAATGGTGTCACCTAGGTTATTGTCTTATAGACTAAATTGGAAAAAAACCTAGGTGATTTTGATTCTCTTCTAGACTTAACTATTGAATGTTGCATAGGTGTTTTTGACCTTAAAATGTAAGGTTTATAGGATTAGTTAGGAAGGTCAATATCATTTATGTTTTATTGGATAGAAAGGGAAATAATGTCTTTATGGCCAAAAGAGATGCATCACAGATAGTGAAACTTAAGCCAATAACTGAAGTTCCATAAACAGCTAATACACCTTGATTGGAAGAGATGATAGGGGAGTTTAGAGACATCAAGCCTTCCCCATAACAACTAATGTGGGAAAGTATTGATAGGATTATTCATCGTATAAGTATTGAGTTATATAATTAGAACTATATTCTGAACGAGTTATAAAGGTAATTAAGAAGAATGGAGTAGTAATTAACCGCTTACTTCAAGCATGTGAGATACTTTGAGTCATCTTTATAATCTTTGACGACATCAGAGGAGAACAATGATGATGAGGACTAACTTACTATTGATTAAGCTCTTATTTACTTTTCTTAACTTTAAGCTTCATATATTTTAAGAATTTTCTTCTTCTTTTTGTCATCCTTAACTACATTTTTATTTTAGTTATGCTACTTCATTTATGTTCACTCTATTCTAGTTTATTTTAATGTTAAATTCCTTTTATGTTTTATTATTCTTATGTTTTCATTTGTTGTTTGTTTGTAAAGTATATATTGTTTTTATGAAAATAAAAAGTACATTAGATAATAGATGATAAACATATGCTAGAGAAGTTTTTATCACCTTTTTATTTCCTCACTTTCTATTTATTGTCCTTAATTTTTATTTTAATTCTTTATATTTTGTATGTTGAGGATAATCTACAACTCCAATATGGGAGAGATTCGATTATACATAGCCCTGTTTTATTTATCTGTTTTATTACAATTAGCTTAAAATAGAATAATTCTAAAAATTTGTCAATAAAAAAAGATAACACAAAATAAGTTAGGTTGATTTGAGATTCAATTAGTTTACACCAATGGTTATAAGCATTAGGGATTTGGACTTTCTGTGCAGGTTGGGACCTTATTTGTCTGTGCTTATTTCGACGGCTCCTTGCTGTTTACATACGTCTTACTGAAAGAAGCGGAGGGATTTGGACACTTTCAATCCCTAAGTGCCTTGGATGCATTAGTGGCTTAATTGCAGTTGGCCTCGGAGTTCCTATTACTTCATATTTGGTAGTGAACTTCATATTTGGTAGTGATTCTGCTTGAGTCTTGTCTTCTGTTATTGAGTAGTGTGATTAGTTATTTTTCGCAGGGTGGCTCTTGTTTGCTGCTGGTTTAGGTCGGTTTGCTGTTAAGAGCGTGCATTTTGTGTCCTCTGAGACACTTGTATAAAATTTTATGTATGTCTTTTCGTTCATTTATTAATTTATCTGACTTAACCAAAAAAAATAGTTATAAGCATTAATAACTAATTTATTTCTCGTTTTCTCCAATAATCATGAAAACTGATACTTAATATATATTTTTGTATAATCTAGGCTTGTCTTTAAGTTAGAAGTGAATTCTTTCTAAGCATTTTAGCATCTTAATGAATAAATAAACAAATATGAACAAACAAATGTGAATAAGTAAGCATAAATAAATTCATTATATTGGCTTTAACCTGAGTGGAAAGGTTGAAGTTAAAGAGTGGTACTAGTAGCTATTTAATATAGTGACCTAAGTACTTGAAAGCATTTATAATAAGGTGTTTGCTTTCACATAAAAAGTTTATGTTATTTTTCAGATAAGCTTCTAAAAGCTCCTCTGTAAATTCAAAATTTAGTGTTGAAAGTCTAAACATCTTCCTTATGTATGTCTACTTTATACATTTGGTTTAGTTTTGTAAATTATGTTTATTTTTAAAGAATTGTTGGGATTAAATTGAATTGATTTATGATTTACTACAAGTATATAAATGCTTGACTAGTTAATGAACAATTCAATTGAATGAATGATTGATATTCTTGATTGGTCCTATTGATTTATTTAATTCTATCATAGAATTGATACCTTTTTAATTTAAGAGTGATCGAATTAGCTGTTATAAAGACAAGTAAAAGTTTAAGTGTGGAAATATTTGATGTGCATAAAATATGCACATATTTTAATTATTTTGATTTATTTTAATGTTAAGTTAACTTGTTTCACTTAGTTTATTATTTCATTTTAGGTAATTGTGCAGATTGAACCCTTGGATTGTATTATTCAAATGTTGAACACAATTCAATGCAAATTCATGAAGAAATTTGCAAGTTTTAGAGGAACGCGGTCTGTCCCATATTTATGTTTATCTTGTACCCTAGATAGATCAAATATAGCAAATGACATTACCTAAGCCAAGGTCATGTAGGAGACCATGTGCAAGGTGAAGAAGAAACAAAACGATATATGGTCAAAAGATATGATTATTTCAAAATGCTGTAAATCAATTTTAAGAAAACAGAAAGATATATAATTCAAAG
Source organism: Erythroxylum rufum (assembly GCA_027478365.1). Classification (NCBI taxonomy): domain Eukaryota; kingdom Viridiplantae; phylum Streptophyta; class Magnoliopsida; order Malpighiales; family Erythroxylaceae; genus Erythroxylum; species Erythroxylum rufum. The sequence continues at coordinate 46,421,155 of JANIHZ010000208.1, read as the reverse complement.
ACATAGTTATGCCAGAGGCCATATCCTTCACCCAAAACAAGTAGTGAATCCTATTGTTTGGGCCACATTCGTGGGTTAAACCATGGTTAAGGTAATGCAAAGTGTATATAAAAGTAGAAACCTTAATCTTTTAGGGAGTTTAGCTATCTTTTAAAGAACATACATTTTAGAAGTTTTTTTTCTTTTTAAAAGTTAGGGTTAGCTATTAGAAGGATTCTTTAACCCTTGGGTGATTGATTTTATACTATTTTTACTAACGAATCAATATCTAAACATCGCCTCAATAGATCAAGCTACAACAACATCAACGACAACAACAGTTCAGTATAAATCTCGCTAATATGTAGAGTTTAGGGAGGTTCAGTGGTACGCAGCCTTATCTCTAATTAATAGTTCTGACATCTCAATAGATCAAGCTATCATTGTAAATCAAGAATTTATTTCGATTTATTTCAACCATGACTTATCTATGTGTATCTTTTGATTTTATTATTTTAAACATAGTTTGTGACCAAACACCTTTTCTATGTTTAAATAAGACAAACACTAGGTATTATTTTTGTATATATTTATTTGATTTAATTTATGATATGATTTATATTTCTATAATCTACCTTTTTTGGTCTCAATGATGATTTATTTATACCGGGATTTAAATCTAATCTTAATTCACCTTTAGACTATTTGAGAAAATCTTCTTGTTAGTGGACCATGGCTTAAAATGAGTTGAATGGGGTGCTCGAAGAGAGAAATAGCTGATTTTTCTAGTATTAGGGTGAAATCTTTTATAGGCTTTCAGAAAGCATAATACATTGGAAGGTGTGTTAATGACATTAGATATACGGGTTAACCACTTAGAGAGTAGATGACTATAGTTTGAAAGAGTACAATTTTAATGTCTAAAAAGTCCTACCAGTCTAGAGAATATATCTAATCTAGGTTAACTAAACTACGAAGTCAAAAGTACTAGTAAGGAAGCACTTATATAAACATAGTTATTTGATTTTATTCTTTTTTTTATCAATTGTCTTATTATTTATTTTCTTTGCTAGTTTTATTTTATGTTTCTTTATTCAAAAAAATATATTTTTTATTTATTATCTTTAGACTAGTCAATAGTGTTTGGCTTTCTATCTACAATACTTCTTCATACATAGAGGAACCAACTAAAGAAAGCGACAATCACAATGAGACAATTTCTGATAAGGGGATTGAAGCTAGGGATTTTAAGACTAATTTATAAATTAAAGAGTTGAGTGAACCGATGCTATCATGGTATTGCTAGGCCTTAAAAACTAAAACGAAGTATGCTATATTAATATTCATGAAGTTTCATCAATCTAAGATTTAACCAATTTAGTTTGAAAAAAGTTAATATCTTTTTTTATCACTGCTAAACATTAAAATTTAAATTATATTTTGATATAAATATTGAAAACTAAAAATTTAGCTTTTGCTATATATTGAATGTTAGAAATATGAGTATGAGTTGATGTAAATGTATATTTATTTATTTATTTATTTATAAGGTTTCGCAACAAAATAGAGTTACAGTAAAAAAAAAAATTTTCTGGAAGATAAGCTAATGTTGAGTGCTTTAACAAAAGTCGACACAAAAGAAAACCTGAGACAAATTTTGTCCGATATCTGTTACATTTATTCAAACTAGTGATCCAATGTGATCATAGATTTTAGTTTAAAACACAAAGTCGACATGGTCACATCAGATTGGCAACTGGATAGGTAGCATTACCATTAACGACAAAAACAAACAGCCACCCAGTAAAACTCGTTCTACTTCATCAAGTTCTATGTATCGAAAAAGAGAGGAAGGAGAATGATGTCGAAATTTGATCCTTTAATTGCCACAAACTCTCGATTGAAATTTGGTTACGTAGAAATATGGGATTTGGTTTTGTTTTATGATGACTTCTACCAAAACTCTCTCTTGAGTAATTTTCTCACTTTTCATAAGAAACTCATTTAGGGTGCTTGTGGAAATTATTACTCCCAAGACACAATGAACACTTCTTTCTTTTTTTTGTGATATATTTTAGAAGGGTCTCGATTAAAAGAAGAGACCTTTAAACTATTTATACTTAGATTAATTTTTGTTTAAACTAAATAGATCTTTTATAAAAGGTAAAATTTTAACTTTAAATTTTAGATAGTTACATGTACAAGAACAGCTTAAACCCGTAACCTCCCTTAACTTCGACGACAATCACTTAATGGTACGGTAACATACTCACGTCCGAAAGCAAAATTTTTTACTGCAACTAATCAATGGGGTTCAAGAATAGACCCCTTTTGGCTTTTCATAACTGTTATAATTTTACACCTCACCTTTTTACCTTACACTTTCTTTGTCCGGACAACAAGACATTTGGTACCACAAAATTTATATTTAAAAAAAAATGTATCTTGACCATACGACACGTGTCCAAACAGTAAAAGTCTTCAAAATACCTGGGGCCGAGCATGTCACATCATGTTTCGTACTTTGAGCTTCCCCTTTTAAAAATATTATTTGACTCGCCCAAACAACGCGTGGATTTCACTATAAAGCAAATAGGTCAAATCGACACGTCGGATTGGGGCCCGCGCTAGACATACCTGCGCTGTCTAGAAGTACAAGAATTTGTTACCTCAGATTGGACGTAACGCGCTGTCTACGCGATTGCTTTGGGGTAACCACGAAGGCGTAGGCTGATGTGTAATTGAAGAGTAAACACTGGATGCTTAGGCCTCTGAGTTACAAATGATGGCGTCGCATCTTGTTCTTAATCATTTTGAAATTCACCTTCTGCCTATAAAACTATGACGGTATAATTAGACTTAACCATCATTTTTATTTTAATTTTTATCCGATTTTTATTAATACTAAATAATTTAATATTAAATAAATAGTTACAAAAATAATATCTTTTAAAAATAAATTTATTATATTTTATTAAAATTAAATAATTTTGTAAGTAATGTTTATTTATTAACATTTATCTTAACTATTTTATTATTTGTAGTTAAATAATTTATTTAAAGATATTTTAAATTGAAATGAATTATAATTAAACTAAATTTGAATTTTGTAGTTCAAGCGATATTCATTAAAATTTAAAAAATATGTATAAATACAGAGTACAGACAGACGGCATTGGAATCAAATCGAAGAAGGTGAAGAGATCGACCGAGAAGGGGCTCTATTGTGTTGTGTGCGTGCACGTTCCCACAAAAACTTGACATCAATTACTCAACCAAATGGATAAGAATAGACTTCGTATCCGAATGCCTCTTACCATAAATAATGAATATCTACTTTCAACTATATATATATTACTTATTAAAAATTGCAAGGAGTGGTATTACGAGCAAACTACAAATGTGTGATATCATAAAGTCGGTCAGGTTTTGTTACTTAAGGACAACTATTAGCTCTTTTCTTTTTTAAGGTATTGGATATCTATAAACAATTGAAGTACTTGGGTTAACCTTTCAGTTTAAAGGGTATCTCCATATAGAATATGACACGAATAAATACTGAATCGGTGAATCGTAAGCTTTTGTCTATTCTAGATTAGTAACAAACAACATGAAAGGCTAGTTTTTAGTGAGGACCAGCATGTATTCTCTATTGTTTAATCCTATTATATAAATTGGTAGATTCATGTAGTAAAATATGTCACAAATTTAATATTATTTGTGATTATTATTATTATTAAAATTAAATAATAAGATTAGTTAATAAAATATGTCACAAATTTAACCCTCAATATTTATAACATTTATTCAATAACAACAATGTACCCAATGCACAAGACTCCCGCTTTGTCAAAATCTAGAAAAAAAATATAATATACACAATATTTTCTTTCTATATTTTAAAAAAGAAATTGTGACTTAAACCTATGACCTTATGGTCATAACACTAACCCTCGTTTATAACATTTAAAAGTATTCAAATTCTTGGTGAGAAACTGAAATCAATACTTCCAATGTGGAGTAATGCGCAAATCTTTTATCCACAAACCACATAGCTAAAATGACAGTTTGAAACAACAAATTAAGGTGAGAGCTTGATGAAGTGAGCAAAGCTCTTTGATCGGATTAATTATAGACGCCTCGCTTCCAGTAGCAGTGTGGGAGTTGGAGCTACTTGGAAACCTAGAGGCTGATGGGAACTTGGTGCTGAACAAGGGGTCAGTGATCAATCAATAGCTGAACACTCAGTATGTGAAGACTTTTTGTGCGCAGAAATGTACAGACTATATAGGAACCTAAGAGATCTTGGGTTTTGAAATTTACCTCCTCTAGGACTTTTGGGGTGGAGTCTTAAGGACTTAGGATTAGTCCAACTAAGCGAGGATGTCTAATGTAATAACAAAAATTTAATCTCAATTACGTAAATGTAAACGGTACGATTGCTGCTGCAAAAAATAAAAATTAATAAAAAGGCTGCCCGATGCCCATTGCATAGTCTAAAACAAAAGCAATAAATAACAAGCTTGACAGTCAACACCCTCTAAATCCCATTGCCATATGTTCACTCTCTCACTTATTTCTGTCTGTGTGTGTGAGTGAGTCTCCGGTGCTTGCTATTAATTGAAATTGAAACCTGAATTCACCAATTCACAAGAACCCAATTAAAGCCTAAAGAACTCGTCAAACCTCACGCACACCCCGCTACAAACTCGCCTGGCTCCCTTTTTGCTTTTATTTGCTCCCTCTATAATCTATATACATATCTCCTCCGTCGCCGGACCTTGCTGTGTCTCCACCACCGTCATGGATCTCCACCACTTTCTCTGACGGTGGTCATCTCTCCGAAGAGCCCGTCTCGCTGCTCACGAGGAGTTCAATAGTCTTGGTTGAATTCGGAAGGCAATGGAAAAGTAGCCACAATTTAACCAAGATCGAGCCCAGGAGGGTTCAAGTTTTGATCTTTGCTTTGAATTGTGAAAACTCATTTGGCAACAATCATTTTGTTGATCTTATGAGCGTAGACGTCGAGAGCAGTGGCAAAAAGACTCCGTCTGCAATGTCTCGACAAGTGCTCGTTCGTAACCGTACCCTATCACCGTCACAGTTACCATCGACGACGTCTTCGTCCTCAGACAGACGCCGACCGCTGCTGGGACACAGCCACTCCGACACTTCGTACAACAGCGGGCGGTTCGCGGAGTTCGCCGGAGGGACAACCGCCGAATGCGCCGCCATTTGTTGCTGTTGCCCATGTGGGTTAGCAAACCTTTTGATCCTCACAATCTACAAAGTCCCCGCCGGACTCTGCCGCCGCGCTCTCCGGCGGAAGAGACGGCAGCGGCTGATCAAGAAGGGTTTGCTGCCACCGCGTACGCGGCGGTGCCAGTGCGGGTGCGATGACACCGAAATACAGATTCATCCGGCGACTGGTTTTAGTCCGTTGTCTGCGGAGGAGATAACGTCGTTTAGAAAGGTGTTCGATGAGGACGAGGAATCTATGTTGCGGTTGGAGAAAGAGATGTGGGACACGTTTTATAGTACTGGATTTTGGAGAAGCCCTTCTCAAAGAGAGCCACCGATAATATCTTCGCCGAGAGAGACAACACCGAGAGCCAAGGTTAAACAGATGTGAAGTGAACACAAAAAAAAACCATATCTTAGTGGTTGCTCGTTTGGTGTTTTTATTTGTTTAATATCCCAAATGTTCATCCTTTTTTCTATGATTTGTTGGTTTCCATTTTCAAAGACATTGCTTAAAGCTTTGCGCAAAGCTGATGACGATTTTGTAGGCTGTATTGAGTTGAAATCTTGGCATCTACAGGGGAAGAAGGGTGTGAAAGGTTTCATGGGGTAATGGGTGTGGCATTGCTTAAATGCTTATAATAAATTTCGTACGTGATAAGTAATTGTAAACTATGCTAGAGGTGGTTGGAATCGTAGAAACAACAGAAATTTTAAGGATTTAATAAATTTGGGAGGAGGCATCAAAGTGTTGGAGTCTCCTTTCTGATATGAGGCCTTGCAACTTGCAAGGTAGATTGCAAGTGAACTAATCAAATATCATATCATCGCAAGGTTTTGGCTGATTAAAATTCCAATTCGATGCGGTAGAGCATGTGCAGGGACGGAGTGGTACATATTGATAATTACAAGTCACTATCCCAAGTCTACAATTAGCTAGCACCGTAGCCAAGTTGAAGGTGGTTCAGATTCAGATATGAACTGCACACACTGTGTTGGGTAGGGCGTGTAAACTGCCCTTTTTGTTCCCCGTGGGGATTGGGACCCCCTATCCCTAGACCTTGAGTTTAACCTGTGCTCAGGGAAATGACGCCACCAACTCTACCTGCTTTCTTTTTCCCCCACGTTCACTTGCGATAATTTCTTACCACTTGCAACTGGCAACTTGATACGAGTAGGTTGGTTCAATGTCACCGTTTAAGGTTGAAGACACATCTATATTCCACCACTACATCTTCATATGTACCGTAAACATAAATATATATATATATAACGCTACTCTGTGAGAGTTAAACACCTGTTGATGGCGACAACGAATAACTTCTTATTCTAAGGTGCCAGTGAAAGGAGAATAGCATCAATCTAACAAAAAGTGACGATTAGTAAACAACGACAGACATCATACTATAAGCTTATGTGATTAACTCAGCTTGATAAATTACTGCAAGTCACAAGCTGACTCTACAATTGCAAGTCCAAACTTTATCAATAAGCATAAACTTATGTTGAAAAGCTATTGGAACATAAATGGAAGATACATCATTATAACATAATCTCATAGTACCATCCTAAAAAGAATCGATGACAGGATCGAATCCATAATTAAAATGAGAAATTTTACTATAGAGGATTAACAGGTGTTATTATATTTACACAAGTATCAAATCACTTGCATCCCAACGATGACCATGCACCACCTTTTCCACCGACAACTTCACGAAAAAAAAAAAAAAGAGAATCACAAGTTGACTATTTGTTCCTCCCCTTTCGGCTTTCTGTTGTCAGAATTCACACGCTTCATTTTAAGATTTTTCTTTCAAGAGGAATTTGCAGAGAGATGAAGCCCATTACTGCATTACATTAGCTAGCCCAGTTTTTAACCGAAAATTCCAAAAGCCTGAGTGTCACTTCTAAACCATTTGCTTGGGCGTGTTGGTTTCTATTTTTATTTTTATTTTTATTTTTTATTTTAAAATTCAGTAAAAAATCTTGGTTGCTTAGAGTTTTTGGTTTCATTTTTAGTTTTGGTTTCTTCCGTTTTGAAAGTCATAAAAAGTAATTTTTGTTTCCTG
>JANIHZ010000208.1:46326660-46341882 GCA_027478365.1 Erythroxylum rufum | reverse complement strand
TGCGAATGATAGAGACCCGATTGAGGAGTTCTCTGATTCTTTTTGACCTAGAGACATAAAACTCCATATTAGTCTCGGAATTGGATTTTATTTTGGGCCCTAAGTAAATCAATTTTTATTTGAGGAATTTAAGATGAATCTTACAAGATTTGTTCTGAGGCTTTAATTGAGTTTTTAATCTTATATAAATATGAAGGTTTCGAAATAAGTAGTTGGGTTCTGGACTCGGGATCCAACATTTTCTTTGAAATCAAAACTTTAATTCCTCTTGATGATTGAAAACACTCATGCAATATGTTAAAAATATGACGTGTTTATGCATGATGAATATCTAAATTTTAAAGTGACCAAGTAAGAAGTACAATAAATATTACATATTCATTTTTAACTTCGTGGTGCCTTATTCTTCTTTGATTTTAATTTTGTTCTACAGTTGAAAGAGTTGAACTCCAACTTTTCTCAAATGACTTCATGATATATATTTTAACTTATACACGATCACTATTGATTGCATTCATTAATAAAATTTCACAAAAACTCATTATTAGCATTTTATGAAAATATAAAATTAAAATCATTTTGGTTTAACAATCTGCCCCTTTTCTATGATAGCAAAATATTTCATGATATTAGATATATAATAGTAAAATCAAACACAAACAATGTATTATTCCAATATAATATAAATAGTTTGCTCACTTTAAATTCATGCATCACAAAAAAACATACAACTTAATATATTTTAAACACAAATCAACTTTTATATAAAGATTATCAAGATAAAATAATCACTCCTCTAGAGTCTAATATTACTAACCTTCTTCCCCCCTTTTTAGAAAAATAAAAAAGAGTCAATTATCAAAAATTCTACCAAACTTATATCAAATTTAAGCACCTATAGAGATCCTTATTAAATGTAATTCCCATCAATCATGCCTACTTCTTTTAGAATCATATAAAATATATCCTTGCTTATTTGTTTAGTAAATATATCAATTAATTTATGTAATGTATCAAAAATTCTAGCTCAGTATTCCCATTTTGCATATGATCTTTAAAGAATGATATTTAATTTATATGTTCTTAGTTATAGAGTATGAATGGGGTTCTTTGTGAGACAAATAAACCTAGTATTATCACACCTAATTGGTATCTTTGTAAGGTACGTGTCACAGTCTTTAAATTTTTATAGGTACGTGTCACAATCTTTAAATTTTTATCTAAGTCATAAAATTAGAATACAACTATTAGACACTATAAATTTTAACTTTAACAATTAATAAGATAACCAAATTTTGTTTCTTACTAAACTATGACACTAATGAATTGCCTAGAAATTAACAAGTTTTAAATGTGATTTTCCTATCTAAAAGACTACTATCATACTCCATATCTAGATATCCAACCAAATTAAATATTGTATCTTTACCATACCAAGTCCTAATGATATGGTTCCATATAAGTATCTAAGTATATATTTAATGACTAACAGATGAGACAACGACTAACAGATGAGACACTTTTAGATTTGATTAAAATGTGGCTTATAAACAAACATTGAACATAATGTCAGGCTTACTTCTAATAAGATAAAGTACACTACCAAGCACACCTCAATAAATTATAATTAATTAACATTAACAAATTATAATTTGATATTAATTCCTAAATAAAATTAATGGTTAACTGCCAAAAAAAGCCAAAACTTTCCTCAATTTTTTAACTATAACCCAAACTTTAAAAAGTAGCAATAAAATGCCCAAACTTTCAATTTTTTTTCAATTCTAGCCTGACATTAGTCTCACCGTTATCTTCGTTGACGTGGCTTTGTCATGTCTCAATAGATCCTCACTAATTAGACACGCCAATGTCAATAGGAGAAGTAAGTTTGATTGACGAAACGATGTCATTTTTTGATGATACGAAAACAACGTCATTTGAAGAAGATGAAATCTTATTTGTCGATCATCCTTACTCCCAGAAGCATGAAATCCTTGAGTTTTTCAACTTTGTTTCGTCCCTTCCTCAAATGTTTTGAGATTTCCTCTCAAATGTTTTAAAAATTCGAGAACTTATTTACACCAATTTACAAATCTCGCAAAATTCTTAGAATTAGATTAAACAACGTATAAGCAGTAACAAAAGGTTCTAGGAAAAGCTAATATCTTTTTCTGAGACTAACAAGAACAAACTAGTTAATCGTCCAATCTAAACTTATTACTTTTAAAATGAAATTCAACTGCAAACTTTATCAATGTATTTAAGCTCTACCACCATGAGATTTTAACCCTTTTTTGGTTCCATGCTAAAGTTTCTTTTCATGGCTTCTTTCCTACTCTTAATGAATTCATCTTGGAAGCCTCTCTTTGGGTTTCTTTGGCTCTTTTGCTATAGCCAATCTTTCACTTGCTATGTTCTTACCTTTATCCTTAACCCTGTCTTCGTCTATATTATGATCTTTTATACTGACAAACTTTTTACGGTTGCTTCTTGATGTTGTCAAATTTGGTTATGCAACTTGTAGGGCTTTACCTCAATGAGATGTTGACTCTTGTAAGGCTTTGCTTTGATTTGTTAGACCACCTTTCACTCACTCTACTTTGTTCCTATTCATCGCAACCTTTCCATCCAACAATTGACTCTCGTCTCCTTCTTTTAAAGGGGTTTTGTCAACTGGAACCTAATGATCCAGTTCTTCTTCATTATGGATAACATGAACTTGAATTTCATGGTTACAGATTGAGAATGGCAGAGTGAGAGTGATTTCTTGCGTGAGTGAGAGAAAAGTTAGGGATTTCATGTGTGCGTGAGTGAATGAGAGAAAAGTTACAGATTAAGAACGACAGGGTGAGACTGAGAGTGATTTCTTGCATGAGTGAGGGAAAAGTTAGAAATTTTAAAGAAAAGTTAGGGATTTTAGGAGAAGTTAGATATTTCATGTGTGCGTGAGTGAGTGAGAGAAAAGTTACAGAATGAGAACGACAGGGTGAGATTGAGAACGATGTTGTTTCACTAATCATTGATTAGTGAGGGTCTATTGACACGTGGCATTGCCACGTCAACGACAATAAAAGTGAGACTAATGTGGGCTATAATTTTAAAAAAAAATTGAAAGTTTGGGCATGCTATTGCTACTTTTTAAAATTCAGGCTATAATTAAAATTTTGAGGAAAGTTTGAGCTTTTTTTTGGTAATTAATCCTAAACTTAATTATACCTAAATAATTATAATTTAGGGGCTGTTTGGTTCCACTTCTGTTTTTTCTGTTGTTGTTTTTGGTTTCTGTTTCCTATTTTTAGTTTTTGTTTTTTTCTTTAAAAAAACAAAAACCTGTTTGGTTGAGATTTGTAATATAAAAACTAAAAACAAAAATCTGTTTAGTTGAGATTTCTAAAAAAAATCTGAAAACAAAAAAAATGTTTGTTTTTGTTATCATGTCTCTATTCTTTTGTAATTATACTATTACGAAGGGTAAATGCATTTAATGCTTCAATAGTTACATTTAATGCATGACCATTTGTTTATTTTAAAGATGAATCTAGATAAACAAATCCAGTGCTTTTCATTCAATAAAAAACGCCATACACATGAAGACTTGCATGAAAGGCACGTAAATGCATTTAAGCATTTAATACATGACCATTTGTTTATTTTAAAGAGGAATCCAGTGTTAGGAGAGCGAATCAGACTAGGTTGCTAGGCGGCGGCAAGCTTAGGTTAATACATGTAAAAAGTACAGTACTGAGGTACTTCTCCAGAAAACGAGCAAAGAATTTGAGGAAGATAAATCCTAGGGTTCCTTTTTTTGATACTGCTTCCATTGCTCAATCTCTTTACCAGGTCATTAAGGGTCATGGTCGATGAATCTTGTGCTTTTCGGTCCAAGAGTTTTAGTGCAGTGTCAAGGAAGGAATTTCCGAAAGGTTTTAGGTCGAAGAGAGAGATGTGTAGGAGGAGATTTGGTAGTGGAAGCAAGGATTTTGACGAGGGCGGAGGGAGTAGAGTTGTGAATGAGGAGAGGGTGAGTGGCAATAGCAGATCATCACCAGTCTGAGCTGCTTTCTCCATAAATAACCACATACGAAAACAACGCAAATAATAGTCGAGCAACAGGTTAGAATACAATAACCACATACAAAAACAAACTTGGAAAGAGCTACAAAAGATAACAGAAGACGCAGAAGATGATGAAGTTGATTTCTATATGCTAGACTTTTTAACAGTGGAAGAGGTTGAAGATGCAGAGTCGGCAGCGCAGGAAATGTGAAATATGAAAACCTATTTTAAAAATACACGAAAACAGAAAACTTGTTTTAAAAACACACAGAAACGTTATTTTTTAGTTTTCGTAAATTTGTTGCGGTTTTCTTATTTTTGAAAACGAAAAATCGAAAATCCTCGACCAAACAAGTTTTAACCGGCTGTTTCTTTTTTCTTAAAAACGACAACAAAAAACTAAAGAAAAAACGAAACCAAACAACACCTTAATATTTACCCTAATTTAGCTTAACTAATTCTAGCTTCCAAAGAGCCCTAACTTTCTCTAATATAAAATTCCTAATCTAACTATAACCCAAAATAAGGTAATGCTAATTAGTAGCCTAGGTATATTGGAGAAGGAGGCAATGAGTAGTAAAACCCAATATTTAGAGGAAGCACAATGTTTGGTGGTGGTGGTGGTGAAGGAAGACATTTAGAGGAGATGAAGTGTATAGTAATGAGGCGGACTAACTGGGTGGTAATGGGGAGACGATTAGATATAGTAGGGAGAAGATTGGTGGTGAGTGGATTAGTGGAGGTGGTAAGAGGTTTGATAGTGCTGGGAAGTTCGCCAAAGGTGGAGAAGGAGTGAACAAATTAAGGGAGGGAGTGGACTAAGGATGATAGGAATGAGCCAGCGAAGGTGAAGGTATGTCGTTATCTGATGGTGGAGATTTAGGTGACAGTTCAAGCTTTATTTTAGGTACAAATATAGGTATTAGTGATAGGTACTAACCAATTAATAGTCGACTACTCTACCACTGAGCTACTGAGAAACAACAGGAGATTAAATCTCATAGAGTTCAATTCCTGTTCTCAATCCATGACTAATATGATTTTGAAGTTTCCTTCGTAACTCCTAGAATTTCTTTGTAGTGTCTTTGTTTTATGCCTTATTTCATAGGAAACCTCAAAGTGGCTTTATTTGATTAGATTCCATCTATAACCCAATTCCATTCATTTAGTATCTATAACTCAATCCCTTTGTTGTCATTGACATAAATGTTTCTAGTTTTCTCCTTAGATTTTTAGATTCTATTTCTCTCTCTCTCTCTCTCTCTCTCTCTCTCTCTCTCTCTCTCTCTCTTTCTGTGTGTGTGTGTGTGTGTTCTTGTGTGTTTGAAGTTTCAAAATCATCATGTAATAACCTAAAAAATGCATAATCTAGAAAATCCAATTGAAAAGAAAAAGAGAGGTTTCTGATGATTTTCCTTACCATATCCATAGTTTCTTGATTTATAAGGATCTTCAAATAGTCAAGTACTAGCAAAATTAGATGATGGATATGATTATATAATTTACAGGCTGTTTGGAAGATGGTGAATTGAATTCAATCTTTTAATTGAATTCAATTCACCTGTTTGGAACAAAAAAAAGTAATGAATTAAATTCCCATGTGAATTGAATTCTCACTCCCTTTGTAAATTTAATTCATAGTATAATTTACGTGAATTGAACCCAACGGCTGCATCTCTTCTCTCAACAGCAGACAGACGATGTTGACACATCACCCATCTTCTGTATCACTTCTCCTAATCTGACGGTGTTTCTCATCAATCTAAGTCCGTCTCTCTCACACCCACTGCAAAATGGATAGCTTGAAAACTGACTCTCCTCTTTTCTCGTTGTATCGTTCGCGCCTTCTTAGATTTCCTTAACTTTGGTATTACCTCTCTCTCTCTCTCTGTCTTTTCCCAATTCTTGATTCTTATCAGTTGGCACAAGCTGTCATTGTTTGCTGACGGTGGTGATTTTGGTTGTTTTGTATAGTGGAACCTGCTACTGGGGTTGATAGTGAAGGCTTAGAGGTTGCTAAGGAATGCTTGACTGAGGCCTTTAGGCTTAACTTACCGCCCTCTCCTGATGACTCTGTTGAACCCGGTTTGTTGGCGACAATATTTCGCGCGTTGGAAGCCAATTATCAGCACAAGATTAGTTTTGATGGTGCCAAGATTGTTGCTGATGTTAATCATTCAGAGTCATCTAAGACTCAGGTTTCACTATTCGTTTCTTGTTCTTTTCTCTTGAAGCAAATGCTGGGGATAATTCTTTTTACAGTTTACGTTAACTGTATCAGGGTGAGGATTCAACTAGGGAACCTGTTGGAATGGGTAAAATACTCTTAACCTCCTCTTGCTGTTATTGCAGATTGCTATATGTTGGTTCTTTTCCTGTTCTTTGTAACGTTGAATGTCCTTAGCCAAATCATACAGTAAGAATAAACTCATGGACTCATGGCATTTCTTCAGAAATTACATCTATGTGTTTCACACTTTTATTTCGTTTAATTGTTTAATTGTCAGGTCGTAAGTGTGAAGAACAATCCAAAAGCTTAAGCTTCATAACTTATTCTATCAGGAGTTAATATGGAGATGGTCCTAAATTATATCATGATTAAATTATGTTTAATATAATTCCATGGTTTTGCTGTCCATTAAGTTTTAGGCAATATTTCTTGAATTGATTTCAGAATTTTGATGACAGGGACTTCTGTGGATGAACTCTTTGGTCAGTTCGTTGCTGCGCTTGAGAAAATACATTTTTTCAAAACAACTTCTGATGGAAATGATGACCCAAACCAATTGGATGTAGCAACTCGTTTATTTCATGAGGCTTTAAAAGTAATTTGGATGCTATAAAGCACTTTATTTGCTTCTTCATTCCAACATTTATACTAAGCGCATAAAAAAACTTAAGAAAAATAATATGCACATAAATAAATAAACATGAAAAGGATCTACCACTTCGATATCTAACTCTCACATGTTTTCTACTGTTATTCTTGCTCCGTGCATTGAATTTTTATTCAGTGTGTTTCATTTGGTTAGGCTCTATCATTTTGGATTTGTATTATCAGTCTTGTGAAATGTTGTTTTAGTGAACAAATATTATTTGGTTATATCAGGAGATGGAAACAACTGGATGCCAGTCATATGACCAGAATAGTCTAGCAGAGGCATTGAAGTCGCTAGGTATGAAGAATGAGGAGGCAACTGGAGAAATTTTGTGCTTTATGGTGTTTTGATATATTACAAACTGCTTGCAAGTTTATTTATTGTCTCTGCTTTTAGGTAACAAGGCCTTGCAGTCAAAGTGCTATTCTCATGCTATTGAGCTATATTCTTTTGCCATTTCACTTCGTGAAAACAATGCTGTCTACTTCTCTAACAGGTGAACTGCTTGTTGCATCCCATATGTACTTCAAATTAGGAGGGCCGTAATATCTTGTGAAATTAAAGAATTATGTATGGAATGCCATTATGGATATTATCAGGCTATTTGTTTCACTATTAGCATATTCTTAAAGCAGTCCATGCACACATGAATAAAGAGAATAATTTTTGATAATCTGGGAAAGTTCATCATCTACCTTTGACATTATGCAAAACTGATGTTTTCCAAAAAAGAAAATGCAATTTTGGACCGAGACAAAGATTATGACTATTGATTATTGTATGACCAGACTGAATCAGCTGCATCTGTGGAATCTAAATGAATCAATTCCAATCGAGTCTGATTTTAGCCTCAGTTGACCTTTTAATCAGGATCTTCTTTGCCACATCCAGCCTGCACTGCATTCGCCAAATGAAAGTCTTCATTCCGTGTCTTTTTTTGGAGTTTAGTAGCTCTATGGTAGCCACTTAATGTTGAAAAGCTGAAATGTTTTTAGATCTTTTCTTTGTGGGACAAAATCGGCAACAGGTATTGGTATTGAAATTATTATAAAAAAATGCTTGATTACTTGATTTTGTGCATTTCAGGGCAGCTGCTTACACTCATATTCACAAATATAATGAAGCAATCAAAGATTGCTTTAAATCAATTGAAATTGACCCAAAATACAGTAAGGCATACAGTCGTCTTGGATTAGCTTATTATGCACAAGGGAATTACAGTGATGCTATCCATAAGGGATTTAAGAAAGGTTGGTGAAACAAATATCTTGTAGTTGCCTGCCGCAGACACATAATGAACTTTCACTATCAGCTTCATAAACAAATATCTTCATGTGCATGCAGCATTTATGCATCTTCCAATTTTGCTGCTTTTCTTGCCCGTATGTATTGCATAAATCTAGTGGGCTTTGTCTTGATTACTTGCTGATGATATCCTAACATTTATATGGTTTGTTGTGCATGTATATTCCATTTAATATTAAAACTATTACTTTGCGTTAGACAAAAGATGAAAGAAATCCTAGGAAATATAATCAATTAATTTACACCTGACAAATAGAGAGGAAAGGCTAGTATAACTCCATGCACTGTTGATGGTAAAAAAAAATAGATTGGGTATTGATATCAGTTTTGTGAGTGATTAAAATTCTAGGTTACCACTGTATTGTCTGGTTTGTTAAGCATGCATTTCAGTTTTTCCTACCTGTTGGTCATATTTTTGTTGTAATCATTGCTCTTTTGTACCTATTGAGGTTCAACGGGTACGGACTAGAGTTGAAAGGATTTGCTATAATTATTACATTTCAAAGAATTCTTTATATCCAGCCAAATTTCTATTTTCATCTTGTACTGTGAAAAAATAGTCCATAGTCATTATTGTGGTGTTTTGGGTGGTTGTATGGACAAGATTTTTTATGTAAGCATATGTTACGTGCATTTCTTAGGTGGATTTGTGGATGAGTTGGGCCATTTTTTATTAGTCGGAATACTGTTGTTGTTGTGGACCCGGAAAATGTCATTTGTTATTCCAGCACAAGAGTGCCTAATCTGATGCAAATGCTACAGCGCTGAGGTTAATAAAATGTATCTTTTGTGCGAAATTGTGGAGAAATTCTTAAATTTTAATTTTACCATTTTCCTTTTCAGCATTGCAATTGGATCCCAATAATGAATCAATCAAAGAAAATATTCAGGTTTGTCTCTTCTGTGTCTTTTCTGTTCTCTCATCTGCACCCCTTATTTGGCTACTAATATTGCTCACTGTCCCGCTAAATCAGGTAGCAGAGCAAAAACTGAAAGAGCAGAGTCAGTGGACTGAATCGGATGAGGTACTAGATACCATCCATCTACTTATTGAAACCTGTAGAACGTATCTCCTAATGACTGAAAGTATTATCTTATGTCAGCTGATTGATTTGTTCAATAGTTAAGTTGGGATTTACTTGTGTTGATTTTGTTTTCTCGTTGCAGTAATTTTTCTTGTGAACTGGTAACTTACTTTTATCTTAAAACTATTTAGAGAACAGGTCCATCCGGCTATGGTAATCAAAACCAGTCAAGTGGAGTATCAGGGGGCCATGGTATCCCTCCGTTTTCAACCCTGCCCTTTGACATCAGTGCTGTTCCAACTGAGTTTGCAAACATGTTAGGGAAAGTGATGGCAAATGTGAATATGGGTCAGCACGCTCAGAATAGGGAAGGGGAAGATGGGAACGTTGATGGATCTGATAGACCTGATGCAAGAACGGGTGGCAACATCAATCTTAATCTTGGAGAAATTTTGCCTGAGGAACTGAGTGGGACATTGAATTCAGTAATGGAGATGTTTTCAGGGGCAGCAAGAAATCCTCAAGATGCAACGACAGAGGATCACGAGCAAACTAAGCCATCTTAACCATACTGTATCACTATTTTTATCCAATACTTATCCCTTCCAAGCTTTGATAGGAGTTTTTTTTTTCCCCCCACATTAGATATACATAGTCATATGTGTCTGGTTACAGTTCAATCCATTAGCTGGAACTATGGCGATTGAGGGGAAAATGTACAGAAATACAGGTAGAGGAATGATGCAAGTGGAGAAGGCGCTGATGTTGGTTTATGTACGATGATGTGTGGTCTGCATATGAACTGGAACTTGGACGATTATAATGCTTTCCTAATTTCTTCAGTTTTAGGATAGAGAGTTTGACTGATCCCACAAAGTTGGACATGTTACAGTTGTGACGAATGTTGTATCCAAGGATTGACTTTGAGATTTATGTTCATTGACCAAAAAGCTGTTGCCCTCGAGGTGATAAAGTTGAATTTAGTTGAACTTCTAATTTATTAGTGTTGGGCTGCAAGATATAACAAGTGTTCTTGCAGCCCAAAATGTTAATTAACCAATTAGTTAATGACAGAAAAGCAGAACATGTCATGAATATTACCCAAATAATAAAGAAATACATCAATTCCTTGCCGTTTGGAGTGAAGGCCAATATGGGCAAAGGGCTTGAAGTTGTCAACCGCGTACCGAGGTAATGATTCTTTACTGTGTATTCCTTCACCAAATGGTATTTCGACTTGTAGTAGTAATTGAATTTTAAAAGTCCAGTCTTGTATTACTTCCAAAGGATTTGTAACACAATCTAAATTTAAAATTCCTTCTGATCTTAATTGTATATGTTTTGGGGTATATTTAGTAGGATATTTTCGAATTTTCTTTCCTTTTGATGAGTGTTTTGAATAATAACCTTGTTGATTTAAAAATTTTGAATCTTGAGGGATTCTCTGTTTATTTCTAGCTGTACTAGTTTCAGGTAGATCTGTAAAGTTAGGTTTTGTTTCCATAAATACTTCTTGATTGTCATCTGATTCATAACCAAAAATAATTTCATCTCTGTCATTTGTAATTCCTTTTTGTTTGTCTAAAATAGTATGATTGTGATCCGATATTTTTAACTGTTGTACTAAAGTTTGTATTTCTGTCAATTGTTGTTCTATATTTCTTTCTACATTGTCTATAGATTCATGATCTGATAATTCGATTTGATTAGACATGATTAGTTATTAAATGCTTATTATACAGATAATTTGCAGAATGCAATGCTTCTAATACTATCTGATATAGGTCTAATGTTCTTCTTAAATGATTTCGTTTTCTATTCACTTCTTCTATATTGATTGTTTCATTTTGATGAATATAATTTCTAAGGTTATTGCCTGCTTCTTCTGTTTCTAAAGAAACTAAATGAACTAAGTGTTGGGCTTCATTCTTTTGTCTATATAATATGGTACACTGTTCACAATTATGGGGATTAGACTCCATTTTTAATCCATTCATTAACTTTTTCTATTATATGAATGTATAATTCTATCTTCCTATGACTTTCAGTAATTCCTGCTTGAAAAGGTGTGATATTTATGTCTTCTTGACAAAGGGTAATATGCTCATATAAAGTTCTTTTTAATTGTTGTAATTTGGTTTTGGAGGTTAAATCTGTTAAGTATATTCCTTCAGCTAGTTTTTGTATATATCTATCTGGATTATTTAAATTCGCCATGCTTTTCTTGCTATTACTAGCTCTGATACCACTTTTGCACTAGGATCGTTTACTTGTTTTTGCTTGCTTAATTCAATTTGTCTATTTTCGATTTTATCGATTTTTTGATTAATCTGTTTGATTTGAGCTAGAATTTCCGTTTGAATATTTAAAAGTGTATTAATTTTATTTTGTATTTGTTCTTGTTGTTGGCAGAGATCAGAGATTTGTTGAGTTAAGGTACTCATATTGTAGTCTTAATATATGTTGATAAATCAGAAATTTGTTTTTGAATTACATCTAATTGTTTTTGTTCTGATTGTAGTCGAGGTTCGGTGATCCTAAGAGGTCGTTCTATATGAAATGAATGTGCTCTATTGAGTATTGGTCTTATTGAAGAAGATGTTTCAGAAAAAGAATGGCTTCGATTAAAAGGATATTGGATAGCTGGTAATGGTTGTATTTTTGTATGAAATTTTGTTCCTACTTTTGCTACGTCTTGGAAAAGTTGATCTAGATATATTTGATCTGTATTTTTAAAATCAATACTATGATGTGAATTAGTTAAGGCATAACTAATTTGATATGTAATAGAAAAAGGGTATTGTCCTTGAGTCATTAAATTTTCTTTATAAAATTTATAAGCTATAGTAATAGTATCTTCCAAATCGGATGATAATAAAGGTATTCCTAATTTTAATCTTGCATTAAATTTGATTTTTCCATAAGCTAAATTTCCATTCATGATTCCTATAATTTGATCATTTAAATTTGTCATTCTTTCATCTAAAATTGCTAATCGTATTGGTGTATCAATTCCTTGTTGAAATGTTGATTTTAATAAAATCTGAATAGTAGAAAGATGTATGCATCCTATTTTCTTTCGTTTATGTTCCGGTATTTGTTGAATTTGTCTACTTATTTGTTCTTTATCAATCAAATTGATTCGAATGTGTCCATTGCATTGATCTATTCTAACAGGGGTTTCATAAATCATTTTTCCAAAATAAATGATATTTTGTCGATTGAAAATTTTATTAAGAATAGAATTTTTATGTATATCCTGTCCAGGTTTTAAATCTAACTTTGCTTTAGCTATTTTATGTTGTTTTTTGTCGTCTTGTGAAAGTAGTGTTGATACTTGAAAAGTTCCTAATGATTCTGTTAATTCTAAATTATCTAATTCTAAAATTGTTGAATCCTTATCTTTTTTGACTAAACTCTGACTAGACATGAGTATGATAATAATTATGATTTTGTTGAATGAGTTGTAATGATCGTAAATGATTAGAATAAAGATTGTATAATTGTTGAGCTATTGCTAAATGTTCTTCATATGGTCTTTTTCCTATTTCAATATCAAGGGCTTCAAGAAAATTAAGTTGTGTTTCATTAAATTGAATATGATCTTCATATTTAGCAATATTGTTGTTGGTAGTACTAATCTGTTGTTCTAAATCTAAACACATAGGACAATTTGTAGTAGTCATATTAGTTATCATCTAATGCTAATGAATAATAATGATCGTCGTCAAATGATCGTCGTCCGAACTTCGATAAGTCATAATATATTCTATTATTTCTAAATTGAATATTTTTCTCCATAAATAATCAAGAGTTATAAAAAGATAGTGCATACTGGTCCAAAGATAATGATTGAAATCAAAAGGGTGAACATAAATATTACTGAGAGTGAGAAATACTAATAATGGTTGAATATAAATATAACAGAATAAATGTTGACATAGAGTAATTAAATAATTGAGACAATAATTAAAGAAATAAACTATGCAGAATGATGTCATGATTAATCAATTAAATATTTCATATGATCCTGAAGTTCTAATCAATCTTTTTTAAGAGACTGATACATGTCTTGTGCTCGAGAAAGTATTAATCGTAATTCCCTTAAAAACTGTTGATTTTGTTGTTGTTTTGCTAAGTTAATCTGTTCTTTATAATTCTGGATATCTTGGAATTGTTCTGCTTCTAAATCATAATAAAACTGAATTAATTTCTTTAAACTTAAACGATAGTCAAAATACATAGTTTAATCAATAAGACATTTCATAAGCGAAATATAATACTGTCGAAGATGTCCTAGATCTTCTATCATAGAGTTGAGAAGAGTAATCATTTGAGCTGTATCCTTCATAACTTCTTGTGCTGATTGTCGAACTTCTTGAGCTTCTGGATATAGAGGATGTTCTTTGGGTATATTATACTTTGGGTCAATAAAAACTGTGTGTGCATTTTTATTATCTGCGATTGCTTTAATCTTTACTTCTTGTAAATCATGAATTCGATTATAGATGAACTTAAGATTTGCTTTGAGTGCTTGTTTTCTTGTAAAATAGTCTGTCATGATGATGATGAACTGAAATAATGATGAATGATAATTAACAATTAGTAATGATATCATAGTAATAAGTGATGAGGAGATAAACACGAAGACTCATACCTTATTCGCTAACGTCAAGCTTCAGACAAGTGCGATTGAGAGGTAAATGAACTGCGTTTATTTCTTCATACCTTAAGCTCAAAGAGAGCGTACATTATATAGGCAAACTAGCATCAATTTGTACTAATAATTTATCTTGAGAAAGATAATTGTAAAGAGTTGGTAGATTATTACAAATTTGTTTTAATCGTTGGACCGCTTGCGTATCTTGCTCAGTCCAAGTCCATTGGTGCTTAGTGCTACATTTTAATTGTAATGTTCGTCTTTCTTTAGCTAATTCTTTCAGAAAGCCTTGATCAGAAATGTAATTTAATAAACCAAGAAATTGTTGTACTTGTGTTTTGTCTTTTAATTGATCTGGAAATAATTGTAATTTTTTGAGTATATTTGGCTGTAATTTTAAATAACCTTGATGAAATTCAATTCCTAAATATTCAATTGTTGTTTGTGCGATTTTTGCTTTTTTCTGACTTAAAATAATTCATTTTTCTTTACAACGTTGTAATATGATACGTACCTTTTTCAAATGATCATCTTTATCTTTATTTGAGAAAATAATAATATCATCAATATAAACAAGAGTAAATTCTTCTAATCCTTGTAAATTATTGTCCATAAATCGTTGATAAATACTGGGAGCTTGCTTTAATCCAAAAGGTAAAACATTCCATTGGTAATGTTTTTGAGGTGGACATGTGGATGCTGTTAAATCTTTCGTATTATCATGTAATCGTAATTGCCAATAACCAGATTTAGCATCTAGTGTGCTAAACCAAGTATGACCTTTTAATTTATGAATAATGTAATCTTTTCTAGGTAATTTGTAGGCATCTCCTACTGTTGCTTCGTTTAACTTTTTGTAATTAATAACCATTCTTCGTTTTCCTCATTTTTGCTTGGCTGCATTATTTACATAAAATGCTGGTGCTGAATGTTTACTAGTACGAGGGCTAATTAGTCCTTTTGTTAGTAGTTCGGTACATTCCATAATAAATTCTTTTACATCTTGTGGTGTATAAGGGATATTATTTTTAATATTTATTTCTTGAGTTGGATCTTTTAATTGAATTTGAATAAGTTCGTGATTCTGATTTTTAATAGGATCCAAAGGGTTTTCACTACAAACTTCATCTAATAAATTGTTAATTTCGTTTGAAAGAGTTGTATTGTTGAGAATATAAAAATGTAATTCGTCTAATTTTGTGGAAATAAGTTTGAGTTTTTGGTAATATGTTGTATGATAAATAGGGATTTTTAAAATGATAGACTTTTGATTAAGATTTTTAATATAAGGTGTTCT
>JANIHZ010000208.1:46227587-46244675 GCA_027478365.1 Erythroxylum rufum | reverse complement strand
CAATGCAAAATCACTAAAATTGATTCTAGAATACTTAAACCCAAGCATTTTCTAAACTCCATGAACTAAAATCCTTTCAAAAATTTAAAAGTTTCAAAATGCCCTTACTTTCATTCTTCACCAAATGAAGGGATCTTGAGCTCAAAGGGAAGCTCTTCTCTTCCTCTACCATTTTCCCTTCTTGAACAGCTCCAAAATCTCTCTTGAAGACTAAGAAAAATTAAACCCTAGGTTGTTTTCTCTTCTCTCTCCTTCTCTTCTTCTCTTCATATTTCTCTCTCTTCTTCATGACACTCTTTCTTTTTCTCTTCAATTTTTGTTTTTCTCTCTTCTTAAAATGCAAGACAATATTTCTTCATCCAATTATGCCCTTAATGATGGAGAATTGTCCACCTTGCCCTTCCATTTATGCCTTATGTCTTTTATGCTTAAGTGTCTTGCCAAAAATACCTTTGAACATTCTGACATAATATTTTATTCTAGAAAAATGTTTCATGTTGTCTTAAGTTTCTAATAATACCAAAATCATTCAATTTGGTTCAAAAATCTGAAAGTATTACCACAAATACTTTCAGACTGTTCTTATATTGAAACAGTACACTGTACTTAAATTCCGCCCAGAAATTGAAAGTCTTAAAGACTGAATTAAATTTCAATTTCTTCATATAGTTTGTATCTCCATGTCTCTAGTTTATTTTAAACAAGAATGATCTCATTCGGAGCTCTACAGATCAAGATATCATCAAAATACCGAAATATGTTTAGTAAAATATCCAATTCATACTCTGCCAAACGATACCCTTACTTTGATTCACTCAATCCTTTTCAAATTAACATCAAAATCCATAAATTTCATGGATAGGTAGAAAGAATTGTGTTAGAAATCTATTAGTCTAAGAATCACTTCATTTGGAGGTCGTATAACAAGGTTATGGCCGAAAGAATCAAACATGATTTTGCCCTCAATCATATTGCACCTGTCGTGGGATAATTGGCATAACCTTCACTAAGATGTCAAATCAAGGTCATTCCTAGACATTTAGAAAGAAGACTTCGAGATCTACAACTTTCCTGAAGGCCTTGAAGACAAATTCTATCATCTGAAGAGTCAAAGATGGACCAGACAATTAGGGTTAGATGAAACTAGACGAAGGGTCAGACGAATTGGGAAAATTGCCATAACTTTCCCTATAGATATTGGATTAAGGTTTTCTTTATATGGTTTGAAAGAGAACGTCAAGATATACAACCATTATGAGGACCTCGAAGACAAATTCTATCATCTAAAGGGTAAAAAATGGACCAGACGATAGGATCAGATGAAACTAGATGAAGGGTTAGATGAATTGAGAAAATTACCATAACTTTGCCTATATATATCGGATTAAGGTGTTCCTTTGATGGTTTGAAATAGGGACTTCAAGATCTACAATTTCCATGAAGACCTAGAAGAAAATTATATCATCTAAAGGGTCTAAAATGGACCAGATGATAGGGTCAGATGAAACCAAATGAAGGGTCAGACAAATTGGAAAATTTGCCATAACTTTCCCTATAGATATTGGATTAACATGTTATTTAGATGGTTTGAAAGAGGACTTCAAGATATACAACTTTTATGAAGACCTCAAAGAGAAATTCTATCATCTGAAGGGTAACAAATCGACTAGACAATAGGGTCAGACGAAACCAGATGAAGGGTCAGATGAATTGGGAAAATTGTCATAACTTTCCCTATAGCTATCGAATTAAGGTGTTCCTTGGATGGTTGGAAAGAGAATTTCACGATCTACATCTTTTATGAAGACCTCGAAACAAATTCTATCATCTAAAGGGTCAAAAAGGACCAGACAATAGGGTCAGATGAATAGTGCACCAGAAGATATGACTTCATCACCAAACGATATAACATCATTAGACGATACTTCATCACAGACGATATGATGTCATCACCAGACGATATGATGTCATCAGATGATACTTAATCACAGACAATATGACATCATCACTAGGCAATATGACGTCATCAGATGACACTTCAACACAGACAATACGACGTCATCACCAGACGATATAATCTATACTCCTAAGCATCTCCACTTATAAGGATCATAACGTTTGACTCTAATGTACAAAAATTTCAATTTCTTACTATATACCGTTGGAAAGATAAAAGAAATACCTACAACGTTCTAGAAGATAACTTTGTCTAAATCTATCTAGATCAATCCAGAATTTCCGCTGAAGTCAAAACATAAACTTTACATTCATCCACCAATGTACTGCACCCAGTTCTCAACTTCATGACAAAATTTCAGATTCTTAAAGACAGAATTTAAATTTGATGTCTTCATAAACAATGTAGCCATATGTTTCTAGTTTAATCAAATTAAGAATCATCTCGTTTGAATAACTAGAGAGAAAGTTGTGGCTAAAAGACTGAAGCATACTCAATGAACATTTTTCAGATCAACTACCAGTTTTGTTTCAAAAATCTTTCCTTAACACAACTCATACTAAGATCACCTTTTATACTTCATTTACTCATTCTCAACTCCATTTCAAATCAATATCATCTATAAAGAAATTATAGTCCATGATTAATCATGAACACTAATAACAGAAAATACACATATATACATATCCTTCATCAACTTACTACACATATTCAACTTCATTTTTGCTTTCATTTTACTTCTAAATTTTCAACTTAATTCTATAAAATTTAAAATCTCCTATCCACCAAAAACACCAAAGCAAAACATGAATCTATCCACATTTCTCATTCACTACTTTACTCTTGTATATCATTTCTACTTCAAACATTTTCATTCATTAGTTCTAACTTTTAAGAAAAGTTCGGGATCTAACATTACTCTTCACTGAGGAGAAATATTGTTATAAGAGTTACTCTATGATTCTGGAAAAATAAAATTGTTGTAGGAAGGTTCTTCTTCACCTTATTATAAGAAAATACATAGTAGAATTCTAAGAAATGTATTCAGGAGTGGGCATAGGCAAGAGTTATTTGCCTAACAACTAAAAAATTGGTTTGCCTTTCTTCTTCTTTATTTACTTTAAACTATTGTTTGATTGTGTCATTGACGTACATTAAACTATTTCTTTACTTTATCATATATTAATCCTTAGTCAATTGCCTTCATTAGAAAAAAAAATTGTTTAAGTTCACTAACACTCAATTCAACCCCCTCTTGTGCCATTAAGTACCAATAAAAAGTGATAAGCATCTGTATCTTTAATATCAAAGTATGCTTCATCCTTATACTTGTTAATAAAAAAATATACTTTGCATTATTATGTTACCTTAATCCTTTATTCCTCCTTTAACAAACTAATGTAGTAAGGATTCAAGTGCTTCTCATTATTTAATATAAAACTCTCTATAACATCCATCCCTAATCACAACCACCACTATTAATTGTCACATCAAATAAATGATTATTGATAGCAAATCTAGTCAAAAATAACTGATGGATTTAAGTTTACCCTCATATTTGGAGAAAACATCATTCATCCCAAAATGTAGTTTGACCCGTTGCCACCATTATTTTCATACTCATCATGTCCATTGAACCACAACAAATCTCATCATTCTCTTCTTTTTCTCTACAGCATGAACTACCTTCCTAAGTAGGCAATCACTAGATTTCTGATCAGGTTGGTTGTACTTGAAACACTTTTCTAAGATTGGTTTTGTCTAAGGATTCACAATATTAGCCTCTTTTCTGGTTCAATCACCTTCTTTTCCTTATATCTTTATCTGACTTGCCCTTATCATTAGGAATATTATAATTATCTCTACTGTAATTCTTATGAGGATATTTTAGCATATTCTTCTCTGGCAAAAGCAATTCAACCTTTAAAGATGTACTTTATGCTTCAAATAGAGTTGTTAATAGGTGTATCCTTATTTTCTCTTCGACAATTGATTTTAAACCTTCTAAATATCTCCCAACATGTTGCCTTTTAGCCTTTCATAAATTATTCCTATTTGTTATACTTATGAAGTTTTTAGTATACTTATGTATATATTTCAAACTATAATGACATCTTTGGTACAAATGAAACAAAATTTCCTCGTAATAAAGAAGAAAAATCCTTCTATAATAATTGCACCATACCATATTAGTTTTTAATGAGTGCTTTTCTCTTGTAATCTTTTGGACTTCAATCTTTCATACTATGAAAATGCTTCACTCTTCAACTTGTATGTGATAAGTTTCATCCTCTTATCTTTCTAGAATCTCCATATCCTTTATTTTTTCTTTATGCTTTTACAATCTAATCTATATATTCTTAAATATTCAAATTTCATTACGGAAAAGAATATCTACTTTTACTATGAACTCATTAGTATCTCTATCACTATAACCATTCCTATTATATTTAGTATTTCTCTTGGGTTCTATAAAGAAATCATTTTGATTATCTATATCCTCTATCGGTGGATATTATCTATGCTTATTATATGCATGAATTAGTCAATCAATAGGTTGTGCACAAGCTAAATCTTCTTAAGTATAAAGCCTTTTTGTTATTTAAATTGGACATATGCCTAAAGCATTGAATTGATTTACAATTTCTTCAAAGCATCTTTCTAAAAGTTGGAATTTGAGATCCATTCATAACTCTAAAGCTTTTAATGCTATCTTTTGACTTTTATGATAGATTGTGAGGTTAGTTTTTTGATCTTAGTCTTGAGAATTGTAACCTACTACAGCTAGGTTCAGTGCCACTATATTGAGTGAGTTTTCTTGCTCTAGAACCACCTAATGTAATATATTATCATGAAATAAAGGTTTTCACTTAACTTTATCTTTAAGATTGATAAATATGTTTTATAACACTAAAATGTAAACTTAAATAGAGAGAAAAGTATGTAATATTGTTGAGATTTTGCAAATAATGTAAAACCTACATATTTATAAAAAAATTGATAATGAAATTATTTTACAATTTTTTAAATACTAATAATTTGAAATTTCATAAAAAAGGAAAGGAAAAAGGTCTAAATGTTGTTAAATTTTATAAGGTGTCCTAAAACATATTTTCACTACAATGGTAAAATCAACTTGAATATTGTTAAATTTTATCATTAACATTGTTACAATGGAATTTATAGATATGTAATTTCATATATTGTGATATGTATTATTATCAAATAAAAATTAAAATATGTTTAATGAGTTGTTAATACATCTGGATATTTGAATCAATTTATCCAAAATAAATATTTATTATTTAACGTAAAAGTCATTAATTATAACACAATTACTATATCCATTCTAAATAAAAAGTTATTTATTACAATTTATATCACTTTTAGAAAATTAGTTTTCTATAATATTTGTTAAAGCATATAAATCATTGTACACCCTCACCTAATAATTTAAAATTTTAAGTTTAATAACTTTAATGTGATATTAAATGTTAATAATGTAAACATTGAAGTTTCAAATATACTTGAACTATATTTTATTCTGAGTATGCCTATATAATGTTATTTGAATTATTTTTAGGATTCACCTAATTTGTTAAAATTTTTTAGTTAATTTTGATGCTTTAAATTTGATATGAAAACTTTTATGATTATATTTTTCCAAGGAAATGAATAAATTTTATTAACATTAGCAAAAGCTAGTTCAACATTACAATGAGTACATGAAACTAACTATCTATCGATTAAAACATGATTAGAAAATCTAAATGAAGATAAAAAAGCATATCAGCTCAGTTATAAGATCAATACAACACATTAATTATACGTTTCATTTGCTTTTCATGTCAGGTGAGAGATAGTTTTGTGCATTTTTTGCAATAATTGCATCGCTAATCTAGTTGAGTATATTCAAGGCTAGCTAGTATTTGTCTTCTGCCATCTTCTTGAACAATTTGTTGTTTCTTTCTTTCCAAAGAGTGTAAATGGTGGTGGTGAATGCTGCTTTAAGCAATATGGCATTTTGCTTTCCATTCTTTGTGTGGTTAATGAACTAGTTCTGTTAGATCCCGTTTTCGGAACCCAACTCTTGCGAAATCATGATACTGAGCGTATTATCCTATAGGGTTATTTCCATGAACCCTTATTAGGCATCATCCCCAAGGGTGGCATGCCCACGACAGTTAAACATTAAAACAAACTTATTACTTCAACTCAACCATTTTACAAGGAAGTCAAAATGAACATACACAATCGAAACTACTTCAATCTATTATTTCATTACTAAAGCAAAAGAGTTTGAAAAACTTTATTTACATATCAAAAGCCACACCATTGGCTTATTACAAAATACACAACAACAAATTTGAAGCAATTCCCCTTAGGCTCTTGATCACTTGATCTCTTAGTTATCACCTGAAGATGGGACAGAAAGGGGGTGAGCTTGAAAGCTCGTAGGTGACAAGTTTATAATCGGTAACAAGCAAAACCATTGAAATTAATCATTTGTCATAGAAAATTCTTATTGAATTCAAGAAATGCATAGTTTTTAACCAAATCACAATAATACAAATCATGTATGCATCAACTTGACAATTCACAGATGCAATACACAACAAATGACTCGAGGGTTCCACGGAAACAGAATGGAGAAACTGAAGTTTACCCCATAAATAGAATGAGTCCATTTTCGGAGCTCATATGCCACAAGCGGGCAGCCGGGAGAAGGCTCTTGTCGACGTGCACATGACGAACAGAATGGTTGCACTCTTGTCTAAACAGAAGCACATAATCATGCTCAAAATCATTTTATCAAATGCTCATACTTTCATGTTCTTTTCGTTTATACAAAATGCCATGACATTTTTCAAAGCATAACATAAAATGTTTCAATGCATTTCCATCTTTATTTCAAAATTCATCAAAAAGTTCATATACCGAACACATAAAGATTTCTCAAATCATTCAATTAATAATCATGCAACGTTGATAAAACAATTTAAATCATTTAATTCTCTTGCTTTAGAAAACATTTTTATGGCTCATTTACTCAATTATAAACATGAAACTTACCTTGATTTCCTTGCTTATAGACTTGCTCAAAAATGCCTCTTCTCTTGTTCTTCTTGCCTCTTTTGATCCCTTCATTCTTCACCAAATGATGGGATCTTTAGCTCAAATGGAAGCTCTTCTCTTCCTCTACCTTTTTCCCTTCTTGAACAACTGCAAAATCTTTCTTGAAGACTAAGAAGAATTAAACCCTAGCTCAACTCTCTTCTTTCTCTCCTTCTCTTCAACTTTTTGTATTTCTCTCTTTTCTTCTTGACACTCTCTCTTTTTCTCTTCAAATTTTCGTTCCTCTCTCTTCTTAAAATGCAAGACCACAATTTCTTCTTCCTTTTATGCCCTTAATTAGTCTAAAAAGTCCATTTTATCCTTCCTTATAGGCTTATATTCTTTTAACCTTAAGTGTCTTGCCAAAAACAACCTTGAACATTCCTATAACCTTAACACATTAATTCAGAAAATTTTTTCCTTGTCTTAAGTTTCTAATGACACTAAAATCAATCCATTTGGTTCAGAAATCTGAAAATATTGCCCTAAACATTTTTGGACTGTTCTTATATTGAAACAGTACATTATACTCAACTTCCATCTAGAAATTGAAAGTCTCAGAGACTGAATTAGATTTTGATTTCTTCATACCATTTGTAGCTCCATGTCGCTAGTTTATTTTGAAACAAGATTCATCTCATTCGGAGCTTTACGGATCCAAAAATTATCAAAATATCGAAGTATGCTCAGTAAAACATCCAATTCATACTATTCCAACAGATTCCCTCACTTTCCTTCAATCAGCCTTTTTCGAACCAATACCATATACTATCAAATTCTATGTAAAGATAGAGAAATGTGTTAAGGAACTATTGATCTAAGAATCACTTCAATTGAAGGTCGCATAACAAGGTTATGGCCATAAGAATCAAACATGGTTTTGTCCTCAATCATACAGAACCTATCTTGGAACAATTAGCATAACTTTCTCTATAGATATCAGATTAAGGTGTTCTTTAAATGGTTTAAAAGAGGGCTTCAAGATATACAGATTTTGTGAAGACCTCGAAGACAAATTATATACTTTAAAGGGTCAAAAATGGACCAGATGATAGCATCAAATGAATAGTACACAGAAGAAGTTTCAGTCAAACATAGAAGAAGCAGAAGGTCAAACATAGAAGAAGCAGAAGGTCAAACACAGAAGAAGAAGCAGACGGTCAAACATAGAAGAAGCAGAGGGTCAAACATAGAAGAAGCAGATGGTCAACCATAAAAGAAGCAGGCGGTCAACCATAAAAGAAGCAGAAAGTCAAACATAGAAGAAGCAGAAAGTAGCAGAAGCAGAATATAGAAGAAGCACAAAGTGGAAGAAGCACAAGCAGAAGAAGCACAAAGTAGAAGAAGCAAAAAGCAGAAGAAGCACAAAGTAAAAGAAGCAAAACGCAAAAGAAGCAGAAAATAAAAGAAGCAGAAAGCAGAAGAAGCAAAAAGCAAAAGAAGTAGAAGGTAGAAGAAGCAAAAAGCAGAAGAAGCAAAAAGACAAAAGAAGCAAAAAAGCAAAAGAAGCAAAAAAGCAGAAGAAGCGAAAAGACAGAAGATATATCTTCACAGATGATACAACTTTACTCTTGAACATCTTCCCTTATAAGGACTATATATCGTTGGAAAGATAAAAGAAAGACCTAAAACTTTCTAAAGACAACTTTGCCTTATTCAGCCTAGATCAACCCAGAGTTTTCCCTGAATTCATAACACCAATTTTACATTCATCCACCAATGTACTACACCCAAATTTTGAGATTCTTAAAGACATACTTTAAATTCGATGTCTTCATAAGAAATGTATCCATATGTCTCTAATTGAATCCAAATTAAGAATCATCTCATTTGGATAACTAGAGAAAAAGTTGTAGCTAAAATACTGAAGCATACTCAGTGAACATTTTCCATATCAACTACCCATTTTGTTTCAAAATCTTTCCTTAACACAAATCATACCAAGATCACCTTTTCTACTTCGTTTACTCCTCATTCTCAGCTCCATTTCAAATCAATATCATCCATAAAAAAATTATAGTCCATAATTAATCATGAACATTAATAACAGAACATACACACATATATATACATATCCTTCATCAACTTACTACGCATATTCGACTTCATTTTTTTTGCTTTCTTTTTACTTCTAACTTTCACCTTAATTCTTCCCATTTCAAAATCTCTTATCCACAAAAAAACCAAAGCAAAACATGAATCTATCCATATTTCTCATTCACTACTTTACTATTGTCTATCATTTCTAATTCAAAAATTGTCATTCATTTGTTCGAACTTCTAAGAAACGTTTGGGGTCCAACTGTATACACAACACACGTGATAGATTAGGAAAATTTATGAACTTACAGAGAAGTTGTGCGCTATGTAATCGTAAGGAAAAAGACTTGGGGGCATCTCTTCTTTGAATGCCTTTTTCATAAGAAAATATGTGGAATCATAACGAGGAAATGTAGAGAGGCAGAGGGGCTCTTCAATTGGACACGATGAAGGATCCGTTCCCTATTGCAATAGGGAACACGATTAGGGCAATTTGACAGGAGCAAAATAAGAGAATTTTTGGGAAAATAAGGAAAAAAGAAGAGAGAATTGTAGCAGGAATCATACTCAGGACTAAGGAACTTATATTGGCAAGGAATTTACAAAGTTCCCTAACTGAGCTGAATTAGCCAAAATATGGGAATATCTACTCAATTTGAAACACCAGTTGCTGGAGAGTGAGCCTATACGAGGATAACATAAACCATCTATTTAGGCGAACTTAGGGTCAACTATGATGGAGCATCATAGAAAGAGCAACATGTACAGACAAGGGGTAATACCAAGTCTCTAAAGATCCTAAAAAAAGAATATAGGTAGTGTCAAGAAACCACAATAGATGACTATTGAAGTTGTTTATACACGTGTATGTCTAAAACTTTATTGTCTTTGTGTGTAGCAATTGTATTTCTAAAAATGTCACATCCTTACAAGGGTTAGATCTACTTTATATGCTTTAAACAATCACTTAAAACAATATAATTTATTTAATTAAAAAAATAAATGGAAGCAATTAGGCACAATTAAATCTAAGTGGATGCACTTTAACGCTAATGAGATTCAAAATGAATTTAATGGAATGCAACTGTGTAAAAATAAAAAAAATAAAATTATTCAGGCATGACCAAACATTAAGCGAAATTCAATGTATAATTGGAATGATGTTATATGGTGATAAAAATCTTGAGAAAATTAAATCAATAGAAGTTTGGACAAATTAGCTAAAAGGATGGGCAAATTTTTAGTATTGTCACTTTTTCACCTACTTTAAAAAAATTAAGCTCTAGATTGATATCAAACCCTCCTTACATGAGAACAAGATCTTCTATTCCCAAATATCCTATTCCCTTTGTTCCCGTGCAATCTCATACATTTAATTTTGATTGATTTATTGCAACAGACGGATAAGATTGCCCTTAAAACAGGTAACATATTTTCGAAACAGAAGATTTGTTCCCCGTTATATGCTCTCAATATCTAGTTTTAAGCAACTAAGTAATTAATTGTGACACATCTTTTAATGGCAAGTGCATTAAATGTATAGTAGCCATACCTTAAATTAGAACAGGGTTCAAAGATATATAGATTTGGAGGAAGCGTAGTTATCCCAAGAAAGGCTAAATAGGTCACTTAAGCATATGTGATTAGATAAAAATGGGCTAAGTTGCACTAATTTTTTTTAACACATCTTTTAATGGCAAGTGCATTAAATGTATAGTAGCCATATCTTAAATTAGAACAGGGTTCAAAGATATATAGATTTGGAGGAAGCTTAGTTATCACAAGAAAGGCTAAATAGGTCACTTAAGCATATATGATTAGATAAAAATGGGCTAAGTTGCACTAATTTTTTTTAACTAAATTCCTGCAAAAAAAAGTTAATTCTTAAGCCTATCTCTAACTAAACATATTAAGTAAGCCTAATTTTCAAGCACAAACCCAACCTATTATAAAATTATCAAATTTAAATCTAATCTATAAGCCTATATCTTATACAAATTTTAACAATTATGCTAAAAACATAAAATTGTCGATCTATTTAAAAAAAAAAGTGACTTAGAAAATCCTTCTTACTTGATTACCTTTAAAAAAATTCAATAGAAAGTTACTACAAGTTCTATAGAGATTACGAGTATGATACTAAAGAATGTTAAAAAAACTAAAACGCACTTGAGAAGAACTCTTTTAAAGGGGACATTTAGAATAATTTATGGTTTAATTGAGGATAATGTTTAAGTGATAGACATATGAGGTCATGATCCTCAGATGTAGGGAACATAAGTGGATTATTAATATAAGTCATCGACATGATTACAGAAGTGATAGTAATTGGAGCATGTCTCAATTAAAGATTAGGTGTATTCGTTATAATCAAATCAATGATATTGTGACCTTTTGTAATGAAAAGAGATGTATAAGAAGGAAAATAGTTTTTGAGGAAGGATAAAAGGTCTAGATATTCCTCGTGAGGATGCAATGGTAATAAAGATAAACATTATAAATTTGAAAGCGAAGCGGTATTAATCGAAGATCGTAGCTTTGTCAATCTCCTCTTTTGTTATACATACAAAGCTTTAGGAAAGACTAGGTCTTTCTTGAAAGAAAAATATATCAATATGTTGCAGTCGAAACTTGAAATACATGAGTTATTATGAAATAATTTTGGCAATCAAATTCCAAGATTTTTGGAGTCAATGGTTTAAGTTTGGCTATTTGATTATAGGCATTATAGGCTATTAAATATGGATCCATTCTAAGATTCATGCATGTATAAGGTAAAGTGATAGATCTATGATAGATTTTTAAACTCATATTTTACTGTATAAGTATGGTGATAGACCCATGATAATGTTCTAAACGCCATAGTTGTATTTTAAAAGACTAGAAGTAAACATGAGATTCTAAAACCTGTATTAGTATATCAAAACCTTTAGTTTCTTAAAGTTTGAACTTTTACCTCCTATTGACCATTTTTTAACTTAAGCTTCAAATTTCAAGTAAAAAATTCAACGTTTTTTTGTTAATTCAAATCAATTTGAGTTAGTAGGTATGAGTAGACGTGTAAAAATAGAGACATACAAACTCATGCAAGATAAAGTACCATGCTGATAGGATTCCATGTTGTGTGCAGAACTGTAGCATACAATACCATTATTGATAGACATTTGCTTTATGCCACCAAATATATATTGTAACCTTACTAATTACTTATGAAGTTCCCAATAAATACAAGTACCAAAGAAGCATTTGCAGACACTAAAATATCGAGGTAATGTCAGATGGCATTATTAAAGAACAGGGGATCACCACAATAGATGAACATTGAAGAAATGAACCCACAAAAAGCTCAAGGAAGTATAATTAGGAGATGCTAATTCCAAAATGATGTTTCAAACGGGAGTACATATAGCCCTAACTCAATATATCAGGATAATGGAAATGGAAGTATATATAACCTTAAATCAATATATCATGATGGTGGAATAGTCCTTACTCAATATATTAGGTTGCTGGAAATGGAAATATATATAGCCCTAAATCAATATATCATGATGGTGGAAATATTTGCATAATCACCTTTCAATATGAAGGAGGATTAAATTATATGTGGTAATTAACAGATTAAATGTCACACTTGGGATTATACCTATAAAAAAAGGAATTCATAAAGGAGAAACAATAAGTGGTGCAAGAGGATGTGAATAAATTATTGAATGCATGGTTCATACAAGAGGTGGTATATCCGAAGTGGCTAGCTAATGTAATAATGGTGAAGAAGTATTCAAAGGAGTGGCAAATGTGTATGGATTTCATGAATTTTAAGCAAAATATGTCCAAAGAATAACTACCGAGTACTAAAGATAGACTTATATATGGAATCAACAATAGGCCACAAATGGTTCAATTTTATGGATGAATACTCTGGTTATAATTATATTTGTATATGGAAGGGTGACTAGGAAAAAAACAACAATTTTCACACACAATTAGACTTAGTATTTCAAAATAATGTTATTTAGACTAAAGAATACGAGAGCATCATAGAGGTTAGTTAATTTTATATTTTACAAACAGATTGGTAGAATATAAAGGTATATAAAGATGATATACTTCTGAAGATTGAAAGGAGAGGTAAATCATTCAACATATATCAAAGAGCGTTTCAAGATACTAATGAGGTAGGCAATGAAACTTAGTATAAAAAAGTGCTTCTTTAGAACATTGAATGGAAAGTTATTAAAGTTTATAGTGAGCTAAAAGAGAATTGAGGTCAACCTGTAAAAGATCTATACATAAGAAAACTACTACAATAATAACAACAACAACAACAACTTAGTGAGATTCATATAATTAAATTAATAAATTTATCTCATCTCATGTGTAAGTTTATCAAAAGATACCATCTATTTTTTTTAAATACTTACACACTATCAAAAGTTAAAATGGAGTCACAAATGCCAATAGATATTTGAAGACCTTAAGAACTATTTACAGGACCCCTATGTTTACAACCCTTTGTATATATATGATGCTTTAGAAGTCTTAATCCAATCCTAATATATGAGGATGGACAACAAAATTAGTATATTAAACAAGCAAGATCTTTCAAAATTCAAAATTAAGGTATACAATAATGGGGAAGGTGGTACTAGCTATCATCACATTTGCAAGGAAGTTAATCTGCAAAGAAGTCAGGACCCTATTTTAAATCATACATCATTGTTTTTGTCACATATTTATCTTTACAACATAATCTACACCGAACAAAAACATTAGGTCATATGATGAAATGGTTAGTCAAGCTTAGAGAGTTTAACATCAGATTTGCTTTAAACAGACCAATAAAATCATAGACATTGGAAAACTTTACGATGGAATGTACCATCATGATGTGCAGTACATATCTGGCTGATATCTTTTACTTAGACTATATATACACATTAGTTCCGCCTTGAGCTCTGGGATAGAGATTTTTCTTGAATTAACAATAAATAAAACCAAAGTGAAATACTGTCAATGCACATTTATTTCTAACTATATCAAGCCATAGTAGAATTAAAGGAATATATATTGAAGTCAAGCACGTCCTAAGAGAACAAAATGTCATTGTAGACTAGCTCTTAAAACTTGGAGAAAAAAGAATGAAAACTTAGTTCAAGCTCAGGTTGAGGTAATGGTCAAAGTTTAGAGAATTCCAATGAAGAACAAAGGGGAACTACTAGAAGGAAGGCCTGAGTTTAGAAAATTAGTACATGTCTCTTCAAAGTATTCAATAATAGGTGAATATCTACTAGCTTTTGTACACACAGTCCTACATCAATTGCTTCTCCATTCTAGAAACAAATTGGTCTTCAAAGGAGTACCATGGAGGATCATATGGAGCGCACCAAAGTGGCATAACCTTAGCGTGTAAATTCCTGAGGAAAAGATTCTTTTGGCCAAATCTAAGAATGGATTTTATAGGGTACAGAAAGACTTGCAACCAAGGTTTTAAATTGTCAATTGAGATCTATATTATGGTTGTAGGTGATTGCAAAAATTGTAGACGAAGTGGGAGCAATTGTGAAAATGCAGCCACAATGACATTAAAATATTATAGCAGTCCACACAACAATTAAAATATTGCGACAAGTGCGACTGTTGACCGCAATTTAAAACCATACTTGCAAAAGATGTCAGACATTCAAAATTCCTTCACCAGCTTATTGCAGTTTATGCTCATGTTTCGTCCTGTTGCGCAATGGAACATCGAAATCCTGGGTCCATTTTCGTTTCACCTATGATCAGAAAATATAAGATTATATTCATAGTAATGAATTACTTCATAATATGAATTGAGGCTGAATCATACCCCAACATTAGAGAAAAATGATTGAGCACTTCATAAATAACCACACATTATGCAAATCAAACAACAACACACAATTCAGTTGTACAGGCTACACAAATTTTCACTCTTCAGTCATTTCATATTGCTTTACATTGTTCCTCTCATCCACAGGCTAATCAGCTAACAAATGTAACCAACTAAAGTCAATTGCAGTGATTGAAGACAAAGTGGACCAAGCAAAGGGTATACGAGGAAAAGAGTTACACAACATCCTT
Organism: Erythroxylum rufum; assembly: GCA_027478365.1. NCBI lineage: Eukaryota > Viridiplantae > Streptophyta > Magnoliopsida > Malpighiales > Erythroxylaceae > Erythroxylum > Erythroxylum rufum. The sequence goes on along the minus strand of JANIHZ010000208.1, from coordinate 46,229,458 downwards.
CAAGTTTATGAAACCACCCTAGGGACAATAACAAGAGAGGCATCATTAGGCTATGTTATCCATAATGATGCATAACTATTAGTTTACTACATATGAATCAGATTTACAATAGTTAAAGATTGCAATCTTGATTCTGGCAAAGAATCCATATATGAATAATCTAGTAACGCTATCAAAATTGTTCATACATAAATCTCAAACTTTAGACATAGAATAATATATTTAATTTTAAAAGAGAGTTAAGAATAGCGTCACTAAGATTAATCAATGCTCAAACATGTTTACCGACCTTGATATCCCATTTGAATTGGAAAAAAGAATATTAGCTACTCATAGCTCTTAAAAAGGAAGGGAATATTCCTCCTTTTGTGTCTTGAATCTATATATATGCTATTTAGCCTCTTAATTGCCTTTTATAATGCAAAATTAGAGTTGGATGGTTATACACGATCAGTTACATAGGTATGTAAAGTGATCGTGTACGTAAATTTGGCAAGAAATCACAGAGTTATATGTTCTTAGTGAGCTACATGGTTAAGATACACGATCATGTAAGTCTCCACAAAGCGTGTAGGTCACAGGGGTGATTGAAACAACATCTTTGAGTTTGTACACGTTTTTAGTGAGTTACACGTTCCTATACATGGTCGTGTAACTCATAGTGACTCCGAATTTTCCATTCTTTACCTCATCTTCTCCTTAACTCATCTCTTTCATGCTCCACGAAGGTAAATAAGATTGAACATCGACAGAACGATACAAAGATATGAATTTAGCTCATTTTAGTTCTTGTTCCTAAAGCTTGTACCTAAACTAAAATATGAAGCAAAATAAGTATATTAAACACATCATAACATTAATCACTAAGCATTAGAGAAAAGATATATAATCAATTAAGCACTTATTAATAGGTTCAGTAGAAAGAGGCCTTTGAGTTTTTGGTTAGGCCTTACAAGCCAATCTATAATTAGGATCCAACTTGATTTTTAAAAAAAGATTTTTGAAACCATTTGAATTGGGATTAGGATATTGCATTTGACTAGAGCTGCAATTTTCTATTTTACCACCATGGTGATGACTTCCAGGGTCTAACCATGATTGTTATCAGTATAACAATATGGATGTGTGGAAGACTTGAAACATAAGCTCATATTTTCAAAAGTTTTATTCATAAATAAAAAATGTCAATACAATTGCAAGATGATTAATAGCTATGATGAAGGATTCATAGTTTGAGGTCAAGCCATTCAATGCAAACAGGAGGATATCTTCCTCTCTAATATGATCTACAATCACGACTAATTCTTCATCAATTTGAAAAATTATGTCAAGAGAAGTGATGATTAATATATCTCCTTTGTTAGTAGTATGAAGGTTATGTCAAAATAATGGTTAGCGTGACGTAAACTATTGACGAAGTGCTTCTTCAAAGTGATCTAGAGGTTTTGAGCAGTAGTGCAGCCGAGGGATAAGGAGACAATTGAGGGTAAAAATGAAGTTGAGAGACAACATTTCACCAGATGGTCTTGCTTTTGCCAGGTTAAAATTTAGTGGGGTTGGTTTCTTGGTTTGGTAGTGGAATGGTGTCATCTACGCACATAAAAAGGTGACAAGTAAATAGACTCAACTTCATGTTTTCATATAAGATAGTTTGAATGATTTAAGATGATTGTGATAACATTGGTAAAACATGTAATTTGGATAGGCGCAGTTGGAGATGATATAATTATCATTGTTGTTTTTATGGTTTGGTTTACTATGTGTTAGTGATTAAAAATTGTTGTATATATCTTTATTACTATATTAGTGTGTTTTTGTGTTTACTGTTTAAGAAGGGGGGGGGGGGGGAAAATAATGCTAAAGTGAGCACT
>JANIHZ010000208.1:46213407-46224251 GCA_027478365.1 Erythroxylum rufum | reverse complement strand
GTTTTGAAATCTCCACTTTAGTACTCTACTTTTTTTAAACATATTTTATTTTCTTATAAGATGATAATAATGTAAATGATATCGAGATAAAGTTTTGAAAATTGTGGAGTTCACGCAAAGACAAATTGAAGCTTTAGATACTTCATTCTTTATTCTAGTTCTCAGTTGTGAAAATTATATGTTATCTTTGCATTAGATATTATGATTTTTGTTATTCCAATTTTATTGTTTTTTAAGATATACAAATCAAAATCTTGACTTATTATTATTAAAGTAATTTTGATTTGGAGCGTTCCTAAAAATTTGCTTTTTATATTTTTTATTTAGAAGTTATGTTTTTATGTGCTATACAACTCGATGAATATTTAAAAATTCGAACAATCCAATAGATTTAGATATGGGTAATAAATTGTAAAAACGTGTTAAGTTATAAAAAATAAATATAGATATAGATAGAGTCATGCCCAAACGAAATCCTACCAGTCGCCAATTTGCCATCCTTACATACAGTTCCAAAGAGGCGTAAGCGACTTGTATGCATTAGATAATTAAGTTCAGGCAACAAGTTGATACTTAATAGAATAATAATATCAGTATAATCCAAATAAAATGTCATATAATTACTACAAATCCTATAAAAGTGAAGGGGAAATTGTGTAGATTGTAAAAGTAGGAATAGTGATGATGAGGCATGTGAGTGGCTTATTAGCATGGTCGCACACGGGCCCATGTGATGTGAGATGTCGAATATCTCTAATTTACGGTATTGCCCCCCTCTTGCACAGACAGTTGAGACATTATCAACTTCCATTCCATCCTACGAGTCAAGCCGAGCCCCACCATTACCATTTACCAATGCCCCTATTCTTAAGCCCAACGTTGTGAACGGACATACATTGTTAACGGAGGAACATGTGACATTTCCACATGTTCCTCTGTTATTTAGATTATTATTGTGGTCCAAAGTTGAAGTAGTAACAAGGAATTATTAATACTACAAACAATGTCATTTTCTATAACATCATGTTAGTATAGAGTATTTTATTATTCTCTGTCTTTTTCTTTTCCACTATAACAAGCAGACATCATTTGATAAATTACAATTACTGCTACGTAGATATATAACATAATATGAATATCAATCATAATTATTTTGACAAACAAATCTTTTAGACTAAAACTTTTAATACACAGCTTTTGTATTTCAAATTGGAATTACAAAAGAATTCTCTTTTATAACTTTAGGGCGCAGTTAAATTAGTAAAGGGCTCTTCTAACTTTAACAATATCACAAGTTTAAACCTGACTTTATATACGTAATTGTTTAAAATTTAAGATCAAAATTTTACCTCTCTATAAAAAAACTTACCCGATCGAAACAAAAATTAATCTAGATATAAATAATTTAAAAGTATCTTCCTAAATTTAAGACCTTCTAAACATACCTAATAAGCGGGGAAAAGAAGAAAAATCTCTTTTACAATAAAAGTAAAAGCAGTGTCGCCAGAGTCTAGTCAAACATTGAGCACTCTAGTAAGTCGAGCTATTAAAACAAAAAGTAACAGAAGGCAAACAGTGTAGTGGGGGTAAAAATGATGCCGAGCATGAAACCGAAGGTCGCTCGCACAGGCTTCAGAAAACTAGTTACTGTTAACCCGAAACTTTAGCATATAATCCAAATACCTAATGCATCATTAATCTCCACCACCTACCATTGCCAAAGAACAGCCGCCAGCTGGAACTAGGCAATAAATGATCTTCCCCTTCGTAATAGTGACATTTCCACTAGGGCATTTCTGACAATGGAAAGAAACTGTCCTTTCCGTTACCAAAATCCTTACTTATGTGTGTGTGCCCGTGTGGGGCACTTCAGCTCAAAAGAGTTGTGCACGGAGGCACAGACAAACGCCACCGAATCCGTGAGCGATAGAGAGAAGACATCTAGAGAGGTATAGAGAGAAAAGGGTCTATCTCGTTTGTGGTCATGTACCTCCAAACTCCATTTTCAGAGAAAAAGTTTGCAACATTGGAGGAAATAAAAGGAAGCTCCTCTCGCAAATCAATGCCTGTGAATCCCAGAATTTGATGCTTTTCATTCGTCTGATTCTAACTCCTTTTCTTCTAAAAAACGCTTCTTTCTCGGGTTACTCTGTCCAAGAAAAACGAATAAACTAAGCATTACACGAAAACAAAAACCTCCAAATTGGAAGTACCTGCATGGAATCCCAATAGGTGAGTCACGAGAGCCCACATACAGTTATTGTTTTACTGGATTTCTTTCTATTTCGTAAATGTAAATCTTTTTTAGCTCCATTCTTGGTTTCAGGTGACGGTCCCTTCTCCGTTGACCCTTTGAAGAGTCTGGCGACGAAAGGTGAATTACTAGGAGTTTCTGTACGGACTTCGAACGTTTTCTTTTCCTTCATTCTTTCATTATCTGTATATATGTGGTTTGCTGATTTTACGTTCGCACTATTTTACTTTGAAAAACTAGTCAAGAAGCGTAATGAGTAATCCAAGCTAAAGTTTTTATCTTTGTATTCACTCTTTTTTCTTTTGTTTTCAATCTGATGGCAGTTGAGACGGTTATTCGCTGATGCTTGTAAAGATCTCGGCTGGTTCTCAAGTAGATCCCGCGAAGGAGGAGCTTTTGACCCTGATCTTGAACCAGCAACTTTATAGATCAACTTGATATTCTCAACTTTCTAGTTTTCCAGTATTGATTGCTTTGCCTAGAAGATGCATTAAATGCATAATGCAAGTTGAGGAATCTACTGCAACTTCAGTGTCGGCTTGATATTGTAGGAATTGGCCTAGAAGAGGTAAACTTTTAACTCCGTTATGTTGATTATATTGGTCCAGTTTTGGTGTTATTCACCCGGTGGTCCATTGTCCCGTGATGGGTTGTCAAAAGTTTTGAGTCTTCTTTCGTTCTCCATTCCTCCAGCCTGCCACTGGAAGGAAAAAAAAAAGGTTAAGTAATTGTTTCACTTTTATAATCTTAAGTGAGCTTAATATATTGGAGTACTACAAGAGTATATATAGGTAATTAAGGAAGAGAGAAAGATTTGGGTTTTGGAATCCTTAATGGTGATTTTTTAATAGTAGCAGGATTTAGTTTGGTTGGGCAGTGAAGATGGCTTCTTGGGAGCATCTTGGGGAGATTGCAAATGTTGTCCAGCTCACTGGCCTGGATGCAGTGCGGCTGATAGGATTGATTGTGAAAGCTTCCCATACAGCAAGAATGCACAAGAAAAACTGCAGGCAGTTTGCACAGCATTTGAAGTTGATTGGGAACTTGCTCGAGCAGCTCAAGATATCAGAACTTAAGAGGTATCCAGAGACAAGGGAGCCATTGGAACAACTTGAAGATGCGCTTAGGAAGGCTTATGTACTGGTGCAGAGTTGTCAGGATAGGAGTTATCTATACTTGATGGCTATGGGGTGGAACATAGTGTATCAATTTAGGAAGGCTCAAAATGAAATTGACAGATATTTGCGCCTTGTTCCTCTTATCACTCTGGTGGATAATGCTCGAGTGCGGGTATAAAATTTTCTTTCTTTGTTTTTGGTTATGACTACTGATTTGGCTGATATGCTTATTTCTTTCATTTCTTGGTTGCTTGGATCGTTAATATCTTTCCACAGTTCTTCTTGCATATAGATGAAGATTTTATTTCTGTGATGAAATTATTGTTTTTCCAAAATTGATGAATACCGAGTGCATATAGATTTCATGAAGTTTCTTTTTCTTTTTCTTTCCCCTTTCCTATTGTCCTGGATTGAGTCATTGGTCTCAGATGATGGAAGAATTACTTTTGTTTTCTTAAGCTCAGCAAAGACCAGTGTATGTCAATTCCTAAGATCATTTTGATTGGGAACTCATCGTTCACATTTAATCAGAATATCAAGAGTTTCCAGCATTGAATATGATTATTATTCACTGATTCAGAACTTGGTTAAATTTATGCTAATTAATAGACTGAATTTTGTATGGCAGATTATACTTATCTGATACAGTTCCTGTTAGCTGTTTTGACCAATCACACCGTTATTATGGATTGCAAACCACCTTTTTAACTTCCATAGTTAAGTACCAAATGAAAATTTTCATTTTCCTTTTTCCTTCAACTTGCTACGGAACTAAGTATGTTTAAGGAAGTAATTTGATTCAAGTTATGATATCCATGTTAACTGATCACTGTTGGATATTGGTTTGTATTCTCGTGCACAGGAGAGGCTGGAAGATATTGAAAAGCATCAGTGTGAATACACGCTGGATGAAGAGGACAGAAGAGTGCATGATGTCATCTTAAAACCAGAACCCTCAAAAGATCATGAGATAGTGTTGAAAAAAACTCTCTCTTGTTCCTACCCAAACTTGGGTTTTAATGAAGCTCTTAAAAAAGAAAACGAGAAGCTTCAGCTTGAACTACAACGATCCCAAGCTCATTTGGATGTCAGCCAATGTGAAGTTATTCAGCATTTGATTGAGGTCACTGAGAGTGTTGCTATAAATTCTAATACAGAAAAGAGCTCGCCTAAAAAGGGTTCCAAACAACTGGAGTCTAATTACTCGGATGCTAGTGAGAAATACCAGTCACCTGATGAAAGCTCTCATAAGAAGAGCGATTCTCGTGTGACTTCAAGGTTATAGTACTTCTGAATCTTGTTTCTAAATTAGAAGTTTCAGTTTGGATGCGCAATTGTTTCAGATCAGGAAAGTATAATTTTTAGCACTGAGATAAACCTGTCATGCTATCCAGGAAATTGACCTTCTAAAATGTTGGAAATTTCTGACTACTAGGTCTAAATATTCTATGATTTGCATTCATTTTCTGCTTTTATTATCCTTTCTAGTATTCATAAGAAGATCTTCTGGATACTACATTACCCATCACTAGGTCTAAATATTCTATGATTTGCTTTCATTTTCTGCTTTTATTATCCTTTCTAGTATTCATAAGAAGATCTTCCGGATACTACATTACTCATGACCTTGATGGGTTCTAAACAGATGGCTGATCAAGAAGTCTGATTGTATTCTTCTTTTTGCAGAAAAGCATCCTCAGTTTCATCGGGTCAAGAACTTCTGTCCAATAGAGGTTCATATCAAGATGAAGAATGGCATACTGATTTACTTGGGTGTTGTTCTGAACCTTCTTTATGTATGCCTCCTTCTGAATCTCATTTGGCTTGTCTACCCTAGCAAGTAGCAACTATTTACACTAAAATAGTGAGAGTTCCGTTCATTTCTTTTCATGTATAATGCGTTCTTAGTGGTTGGTAATTTTTTTTTCTGAACAGCAGGATATGGGTCTAGTTTTCATTTTAGTGTATCTTGATCATTATTGGGAATATCATTCTCCTGATTGAATGCTATTTTTTTTCCTTTTGTCTGTCATATCATTTCATAAACTGTGGACCAGAGTGAACAGCAAATACTTGAAAAGTTTAATTTTGCTGATTTTTCCCCGGTAAATACAATCTGTGTCTTGTCCGCATCTCTTAGCTGACATCATATCAGATGGCTGACAATACAAAGTTGGCATATTTTGAATTTGGAGATCCAAATTTAGAGTGCCTAGATTGCAGCTGAAACGCTGATCATGTAGTGTTGCTGAGGTCTAATATTTGTATTATATTCTTCCTTAAATATAAAAGATATACCACATTGTTGATATTTCAGCCACTTGATTTTCTTAAAGCATCCTTCTGATGTGCAGGTTTAAAGACTTTCTTTTATCCATGTGGCACACTCTCCAAGATTGCTACGGTGGCAACTAACAGACCCATGTGTAAGTGATACTAATTATACACATAATCACAGATTATATTTGTGGCTGCATCTTATGCATGAACTTGGGGCAGTTAGGGTAGCTGATTTCTGGAATCTCCTCAATACTGCTTTTTCTAGTAAATTATAGCCGGATATTAGTTGGGTGGTGGTTGCGTATTAGGCTATTCTTTCTCGCTTATGTCCTCAACTGGAGGCTGTTTGATGAACAATAGGAATCTGTTAATTTCAGATTGTCAATCTATAGCATTCTACAAATCTTATTCATTTTTTGATCTCATGTTATTCTTATATTGTTCATTTCTGTAATCTTCAGCTTCAGCTGAAGCGTGCAATGAATTGATGGCTTATTCATTGATATTGTCATGTTGTTGCTATACTTGCTGCATTCGGAGGAAGCTTCGCAGAACATTCAATATAGCGGTATTTATTCTAGACAGCTACTTGATTAAATCTCTGGTTGCAAGTTTTACACATTGAACATTAGCGTGTCCCAATTCATGTGGCTAAGACCATAATATCTTCAACTTGTAATTTTTAGCTACTCGGACATCCCCAAATTTCTCAAACCATATCATTTCCTAGAAGAATCTTAGCAAAGCTGATATGCTGGCAAATGATGTAGCTTTATAGACCAATAATTTATGCTTTGATTAGGATGGCACGACCTAATCGTGGCCACTTGGTGTTAAGCTTTTAATGTTGAGTAAGCCTGCAAAGTGTTGTTTTAACAATTGTCTTTGACAGGGCGGCTTTGTTGATGATTTTCTCTCACATTTGATGTGTTGTTGCTGTGCACTTGTCCAAGAATGGCGAGAAGTAGAGATTCGTGGTACATATGATTGAATTAATTATATAGGATCAACTGAAAAACTTCAAGGGGATTGTGTCTGAAAACTTCTCTTGTGGTTGGCAAGATCTATACTCCTTGCGTGACGTTAACTTCTTACTTGCTCACCAGTCTCAATAATCTTTGCCGATCACAGTTATTGCTCTTTCACATAAATGGTGGTGCCTATTCCTGACCACTAATCATTTGTGATTCATGGTTAACTCTTGCAGGTATGGAGAAGACAAAAACAAGCCCACCAACTTTACAGTTTATGGAGTCTTAAGTTATGTAATCATGCTTACTTGTTGGCAGAAAAAAGATTCTAGACCATGAAATCCAATCACAGACGTAACGATCAGTTACTGCTGTTATATGAAGCTTGCCATGGGACACTTTTCTGTTTTCATTTTTTTTAACACAGGATATTTACCTTGTATTGGGTCAGCCAGTGTAAATTAGCTTGGTACAACATATGTATCATAGAGATAAATTTAATGATAGTGTTGTCTCTTGAAATAGTTTGTAATCCATTTTAACCTTTGGCTATTGCCTTTACTTCACCCTTATCACACAGCAAGGTGAGAAAACCCACATAGGACATAGCGCCCCCAAATTCTGCTTGTATTTGTAAGAAACTGTGTAGATTCTGATTCTTTGTAAAATTGTTAGATATAAAAAAAATAAAAAACTGAATGCTGCTGATTAGTAATAAGCCTCGAAGTGGTGATGATTATGTTAGGGTCCTCGATCTAGATGAACAGAAGAAGAGTAGGAATAGGAGGTTCGTGGCAGGAATTGAGAAGCCCACTCCCACCCAAACGAAACGGGCAAATCTTATACATCTTTTTGTCTGCTCACCTCCTACATTCTCAATATAACCTGTCAGGAATCAGACTAGCATATTCTTACTAACAGACTACAACATCCTGAAAATAGAAGCAATTTGGTCAAATCAGTCTACGGTCAATTCTACACCATAGAGCTGTCCTTGGCATTCCTTTTATAAGCATACTTAACAGGAGGCCTGATAAGTAACAACAGTTGAGATTTTATTATTTACTACGTATTCAGTAGGTACAGTAGAATACCTCTTGGAAGTGTAACTTCCAGGCTAATACAATAGCTGTATTTTCCCAAATAATGAAGGATGATGATCTCACTATACAGTTCTGCTTATATTCCCCCTCCATACACAATCTCTCTCTTATAACTAACTCATAACAAACTCTTTATGTGGCTTGTATGTCCCTACCCATCTTACTCCTATGGATATAGGTTTGGATAGGCTTAGTGAGTTGTGTAGCATTGATCCTAGTAGGCTGGTCACTAGGTAAAGTGCTAATAGTACCCTCTCTCTTAATAAGCACCTTGTCCTCAAGATGAATGGAACGAAATTGCCTCTTTATAAATTCTGCATCTTCCCAAGTTGCCTCTTTTGCTGGTTTGTCTCTCCACTGAATGAGCCACTAGAGGATGTTGTTCTCTTTAGACTTAGAAATTCGTGCAGCTAGGATCGCCTTCGATTCTGCTAAGTTTCTCTGATCCATCTCCAACTCTTGGGGAAGGTTGTGCTCAACCGAATTGCTGCCCAAGGCACTTTTTTCAACTGAGAAGCATGGAAAACCGGTGAATCTTGGATGAAAGAGGAAGTTGGAGCTTATAGGCAACCTGCCCCACTCTCGCAATGATCTTAAAAGGTCCGTGGTACCTTGCTGACAATTTAGGATAGATTCTCCTTGCCACAGTGAGCTGTCTATGGGGCCTTCAAATTTGAATGGAAGCCTTCGGTTTTTCTCCTCCCTTCTCCTGTCCAAATCACACTTTCACCAATCAATTCTCTTTCAACCTTCCTTGCGACAGAGATGAGCCAAACTTGGGTCGGAGGGTCATGGGTATGCCTTGGTTCTTCACTTCTTCACGCACCCCTCCCAGGAAACAGCTCATATACCATTCTTCTGGAAAGTGGCTAATCTGCGACGTCACCCTCTCAAATTCGTCAATATAGTCGTCCACCGAACCTCGCTGGGTGACCGACTCCAATCGTTTCACCAGGTCACCCTTGTCCTTACCTCCATAATGTTCGAACAAGGAATGTTTAAACCTCTCCCATGTCATGCGTGGGTCGAACTTCCTAAGGTTCATGAACCAGTATAAAGTCGATCCTTCCATGCAAATCTGAACCATCGGCAAACGTAGCTCAGGTAGAATCTCATGAATCATAAAATATGATTCAGCTCGAGTAACCTAAGCAAATGGGTCGTCCCCATGGAACGTAGGAAGGTCGACTCTATGGGCTACGTTTCGATACTCCTCCCATGCTCGTTCAGTGGCAACTAATGAAATGTGCTCGTTTGGACGGTGGTTACCAAGACCCTGCAAGCCACCCGTGGGTATGTTCCTACCTTCCGATTGAGTGGGATGCGCCGACCTCTCATTTCCAGTAGAGGAAGATGCATGCGCATGATGAACAAACCCCGAAGGTACCTCTCCTTCACTCTGGTTCAGCTTCTGTGACATTAGTTGGACGACTTACCTGGACGGACGAACAATAACAGAATACAAAGAAAAAGGATGAGGTTGGTCAATTATCGACGCTTTAAAACACAAACAATCGCCTGCGAAAAAGTCAATTTCGTATTTAATATAATACACTTCTTCAAAAACTACAATTTTTGGACACATAACCAGTAGCTTACTGTTAACAAAGTTTAAACGACTTTATTTAAAATTTAGAATCTAATATGGATATATAATCAATATGGTGAGTTTGCTAGCCTCTAAACTATATGAACTATAAAATAACATTTATAGTTCCAATAGTTTTTTAATTAATGATTCAATTTTCCTTTTATAAGCATACTTAACAGGAGGCCTGATAAGTAATAACAGTTGAGATTATATTATTTACGTATTCAGTAGGTACAGTAGAATACCTCTTGGAAGTGTAACTTTGTTGGCCCTTGAATTTTTTTTATTTAATTAAGCATGATTACATGATTTTTGGGGCTTGATGACTTAAATTAGGTTGGAGATGATTTACGTGTTAATGTAAATAAGATTAGGTGGCATGAGTTGGCATAAGTTAATATAATTAAAGAGTTAGGTGATAAATGGCCTAAGGGGTAAAATAGGAAGTTTACTTAAGAAGTTAATGGACAAGGCTTATCATTAAGGGCAAAATGGACTTTGTAGCTTTAATAGGAGTATAAAAAGCAAGAGAAAGGAGAGGCTTACATGAGAAGAAAGCAAGAAACGAAAATAGAGAGGGAGAGAGGAGAGAAATGTCGTGAAAGAGGAGAAAGAAGGAGAAAAAGAGGAGTTGCTTAGGTCTTGATTTTTCAAAGGCTTCAAGGAGGTTTTTGGAGTAAAACCTAAGAGGAAAAAGCAAGAGGAGGGTTCAAGCTACCATTTAAGCCAAGAAACCCCTAGTTTGGGTAAAGATTCAAGGTAAGGGTTTCATAAATGTTTTGGATTTCTAAGAGGTTTTGGTGTAGAAAGCTTAGAAATGGAATGGGTTTAGAGTTTCTAAGGTCAATTTTATGCTTAAGGTTCATTAGGTTTTCCAATTTGGGTTTTATTGAATTGGGAATTTTGTGTTGGTTGAAGAGGTTCAAGCAAGGCAAGAAGGGCAAGAGGAGCAAGTAGAGGCATACCTTTGACCAAGAATTAAGCAAGGATTTAAGGTGGGTTACATTTTTATATTTATGTTAATAAGTTATAAATGCTTTTCAACTAATGTAATTAATGGCTTTCCAACTACATTTAAAGTGAGTTTTGATTATGCTTTAAATGCTTGGGAATTGTTCTATGATTGTGATTGTGTGAGAATTTTGGGAATAAATGCCATTTGTTTGAAATTGATATAATGGTTAAGTTGGCTTGAGTTGAACAAACATGGTTTTGATGCTTGATTTGGAAATGTGATTGGTATATTGGGAATTATGACATGTGCATAAAAACAAGATTTCAAGAATATGCCATTTGGGCAACATGTTCCTTTAAAATGCATGAAGTATATGTTATATGGGTGAGGTATAGTCCCCAAGAATCGTCACGTGCACGTCGACCATGTATAGGCTTCTCCCGCCTGCCCGCAAGTGGCACGGAGTTCCTTTTAGGACTCCCTCAAGTATTTGCCTACATAAGACCATTTAATGGAATTATGTAGTGCCATGTTTATGGACTTGCCAAACCAATTGTGATGTGTTTGTGTGT
>JANIHZ010000208.1:46187803-46198266 GCA_027478365.1 Erythroxylum rufum | reverse complement strand
TTGTGTTAGCTATTTCCTTTGATCTCCTTGGACTATACCGTGTATTATTCTTTTATTATTAATCAATTTTCATTTTCCAAAAATAAAAAGATTCAAAGGATTGGATTTTGATGTTAATAGATTACTGACGTGATAAAAAACATATAAAATAAGAATAAAAAATATAAACACACCTCAAATTCAACTTGTACTTTTTAACTTGATTTGATCCGGATTAAAATTAATGTTTAATTGACTTTTTTTTACAATTTAATTTAAAATTTTAATTTAAACTTAAAATCTTATTATATATATTCGACACTTAAAAATCTCATATAGACCTTTAAAAACTTTAAACATACTTAAGTCCAATCTACTCCATTAACAAGCCTAATCATCGCTACAAATACCCTAACAACAGTCATCAATTTACGTATATCAGAAAGTCATTCTCTCGATAGTTTCGTTCATCAATGATTGCATAAACACTCAAAGGATGGGATCTTGATGGAAGAATGATTCTACTAAGTTATTTTGAAGTATACTTCACTACAAGAAAAGCATGAATAAGTGACGAAAAATTACCGAAGGTAAAGAAACTGTTGCAAATTACTGATAAAAATCCTATTTCCGTCGGAAAAGTTGTTGGGAAAATTTTCGTTTAATGACGATAGCAATGTCCGTCGCTAAATACATAAGAAAATGAATTTGCGACTGAATTTTGTGACGGTATGAAATGACCATCGGTAAATAAGGTGGGAATTGTTGGCGGAGTAATAATTTTTTCAATTTACCAACGAAAACTATCCGTCAGTAATTATGTCGGTAAATTCTCAAGTTATATGTGATCGTCTGCTTCTGCTTGAACATTTTTAAATATAACAAAATGACATTATCCTTAAAACGATTACCCCGAATCCCCTTCCCCCCTGCACCGTTCCTCCTTCTTCCTCCTCCAAATCTACTGCTGTGTCATGTGGAGTTGCTGCGTCTTCTTCGACCAATGTTGTCATCTTCTCCGGCGATTTTTGTGGAGGTATTTTCGTCTTCTCTGTGCTCTCCTTTTCTGCGCTCCTCTGCGTGTCCGTGCTCTCCTTGTGGAGGCAGTTTCATTTGCAAATTGATTTTTTGAAAATGTTTGTGTATGGGGTTGATTTCTTTTGGCTTCATCAAGGTGGATTGTTAATGGGATTGACTAGAAATACACGTCAATTCACTTTTTAACTACTCTATCCTGTATTCATATTCAATTGGAAGCACCATCTTCCAGTCTTACCCACTTTTATTTTCATCTAAATCGTTTGAATGTGAAGTGGATGGTGAGTTTGAAAATAAAGTTGGATAGAGAGTATGGATTATTGAGATGTCGCTTCTTAATGATTGCATGAATCCTTCATGCATGGTCTAGGAATAAAAAGTTCCTCAGTTGATATGATGCACACGTGCTTTGAAACATTGACAGCTATCCAAGAAGATACATTTTTTTGAAGTGTTGCCATATTTGAAAATTCTTGTTATTAGGTGTATAAAATTATAACCAAATGTACAAGGAATTCAGGTATTGATGCTTGAAGTTGCTGATTGTTCATAATTCTTGTTGCTCATGCCAACAACCACTTTACACTAATTGTGCAATGGATACAGATACGAGCTCAACTTTCACCTAGCAAGTGTGTTAGAATTATAGTATAGCAGTATAGATATTGTTTTCACGAGAATTGATCACAAATACTCATGAGTTTAAAAAGTGAATTGACGCGTATTACTTAGTTGGATCTTATAACTTGAGCATATTTTAGATTTTGATTTGAAGATAGAGAATGTCTAAGGTTTAGTGAAAAGTGATCCTTTTTAGGTTTTTAATTCAACTTCCTATAATCAACAAAAATAAGTGAATCAGTTTGGATGCGTGAAGCTAATTCATTGTCTTAATTTGAACTACTGTAACATTGTACTTATTAGGAACTACTTGTACTAGACTTACTCACTATCTAATGAGAGCCAACCATATTTATAAAACAAAATATATATTTTCATAGCCTAGGTTTTAAAGAGCGTAATTATATGACATTCTTCTTGAGTTCCTTACTAAGTTCCATTCCTTCTTTTGTCTCCAAAGCAACATGATTAGTGACAACAACCTCTATCTTGTCCTTACCATCTATCTTAAAAACTTCTTGTAATATTGAATCAACATGATCAATAAAGTTAATGGAAAAAAACAAAATGAACATCATTAGAATACATCATGGCTTTAAAGATATTAAAATGGATTACTTCACCATTAAGTTCCATTGTGAGGGTCCAATCACACCTATTTAGTATGAGTTATGTTTAGGGATGATCTTCCTAAAAGAATTGGTGCAATGTTAGGAGAAGAATCATTGTATGTACTAAGAATATAGAAGTTAAGTAGAAACATTTACTCATTTACATATATAACAACATCCATAACCACCATTTTACAGTATCTATTAGTATGATCATCAAATTAAATAATAACATCAATTTCTTTGGAAGTTTATAAATTTAACAAAGTATACACAAATAACAACACAACGTTAATAGATAGTTCTAAATCTAGCATAGGTCTCCTAATAGTGGTGTTGCCTATTTTATAAAGAATGGTGAACATATCTCATTCCTTGCATTTAAGAGGAATTTTTCATTAAAATACTGCCCAGACACTCTCAGCTCTGCTTATCTTCTTATCTATTTAGTTTTCTTTTGTTAGGATATAACTTCTTTAAAAAAAATTTATACCTTGGTATGTGATTGATGTCATTTGATATGGGGATGTTGACTTTCACTTTTCTAAATCTTTTTATGATCTCATTATCTTCTTTTTTTTCTTTTCCTTTGTTGACTTACAAGGAAAAGGATGAAATAGTTTTTATTTTCTTTTTAAAAAAAGAGATAACTTACATTTAGGCACAATTGCAGTCTCTTTTTCTCTATAACTTCTAACTCTCCATTTAGGATTGCCTTTTTTTAGTTCCTCTACTTCCTTAAAATGCAGCATCCTACTACCATAGAGTATATACCCAAACATCCAAGGACATTCGGATACATATCCTATGATAATGGTATGTTAGAGCAAAACACATATCCAAGTTACACATGGCATCATCTAACATAATTAAAAGTCATCAAATTAAAAACCATTCCTTGCATTGATTACCAAAAATTCACATTGTATTCATTGAACAAACATTTACAATCCTTATACAAGTTCTAGACAAAAACTACAAATAGTAATTACAACTCTTCTGATGTCAGCTAACAGACCTCTGAGCCATAACTAAGCCCAAAATGTTCTTCTAGTCCACTTTAAGAAACTAGGTTTCCTGTCTCGTACCTGAAAAGCCACGCTACAATTTTTTATGAGTTTTGCGAACTCAATGAGTGAACCATCATTGATGATTTCAACCAAGTCAAATGCATAAAATCACATATTTTCTCATATATTCATTCAGAACATGTATATTCTAAACACTCACATTAACATGTCACATCATGTAATCATTGCGAATTTAGAATAGATATATATACAAATACAGATGCATATGAGACTCCAGATTCATTATTATTGTTGTGACCAAGTGCCTTTCACATATGGATACAAATACTAACCCATTAGGCTTAGTCAGAATAGAATTCACGGAGTAAAGCTCTACATTTCACGGAGTAAAGCTCTATGTGTAGAATACTGAGCTTAAAGCTCTATTAAACTGGCTACTCTAATCACAACACCTTTATCTGAGCATGTATTTTATGAAATGCATCAAATACAGAATATGCCATGTATAACAGTCACATATGATGTACAGTCAGAATCTCATAGTCATCGAACCTAAGTCTGGCATTCAACTTTCGTTGAGAATTCAAATATCATTCAGAATTTCAACATAATTCAACACTTCTAATACATACCCAAATATTAAACTTCTTGGACTTTAAGTTCGGAATTCAGAAACAATTCACAAACACATCACAATCAGTTCAATAATTGGAAGTCAAAAAAATCAAATCAATCCTAGGAAAATCATCTAGGTTGACTCACAGTATGCTCCAATATGCTATTACCTGGATGGTCTGACAATGTCTGGCTGCCGTCCAATGTGCTCATCTATATCATACAAAACACGTTAACATATATCGTACTTTTGCACAAATGTATAAATATTCCTTTATGCACATCTATGTATAACAAATATGCACAATGCATGTTCAATGACAATCCTGAGTATCTTATTGTGATCCTTATCATTATATCATTCATATATCAAAACCCTTATTAATACCATTTGTACTTATAGTTTGGACCATAATAAATCAATATGAAACTAATTTCATAACCTTATTGATCATTTCAGATTTTTCTAACAACAGGTTAACTTTGTAAGATTATTCTGATATGCAAATGACAAAATTAGGCAACACTTTCTTCTAGACAGTTGTTCTCCAATGTCTTAAGTTTCCAATGAGACCAAAATCATTCAATTTGGTTCAATATTTTGAAAGTTATACTCCAAATTTTTTCAAATTATTCTCATTATAAAATGCTACACTATACTCAACTTCCATCCAGAAATTGAAAGTCTTAGAGACTGAATTAAAATTTGATTTCTTCAGACAATCTGTAGCCCTATGTCTATAGTTTACTCAAAATAAAAAATCATCCCATTTGGATAACTATAGAAGAATTTATAGGCAAAATAAAGTCAGATGTTCAATGTATAAAAACTTTCGGGTTATTTAACCCTACAACAGTTGAGTCATGGCTGTGCAATTTCCATGCACAGCCGTGCATACCAAATTAAATTAGTCACAAGCGTGAAACCATAACTCACACTCGTGCATACCAAAAACTCACAGCTGTGCACAATTAACTTACGGTAGTGCAACATCTAATCTCTAAAACAAACTTTTCTTGATTTTTCTCACCATTTCATCTTAAATTCATCAATCAATCTATTTCATAAAGCTATAATTTTTGGTGGAGATGAAGGACAATGTGTTATAAGTCTATTGGTTTAAGAATCAAGTCATTTGGACATTGGGTGAAGAAGTTATAACAAAAATATCAAAGGATGTTCAGAAACAAACATAAGTTGAAAGTCGCGATCGTGTGTCTGCACGATCGCGATTTTCCACCTTGACTTGCTGCATGATTGAGATTTGCCACCCTTAACAGCACGATCACACTTCCTTCTCTTCTTCACCGATTATTTCTCTTCTTCTTCTCCTTCCATTTTTCTTTTATTTCAGATTTACTCAGTTCTAAATCATTTATACTGCATTTCTAACTCTAATACAAACTCTAAACAAATTAAATTCAAGTGTACCATTTAAACACTAAAAAATTTGAAACTTCCTCTCTCTACTGTAATTTTCCAGCTTTTTACACTTTCTATCTTTCATCAAAACTTCATTTCATCATAAACTTTTCATTTTAATGCTTTTCCCATATCACTGCATCACCTTAAACTTTTCCCTTACTTCTAAACTCATTCAAATTCATTTCTATTAACACTTCACATATTCATGCATGAATAGTACATTAACTTATAACTAGAACAGAGTATATATATTTCTTTATCAACTTACGTAAACTTTCACATATCCAAACCAGAATCTATTTCATACTTTTCTGGACAATTCCTTTTTCACAAATCTTTCATCTAGTTTATTCATCACCGAAGCTACATTTCTTAAACTCCTTATGCATGTATATATTTACACCGTAAAAACATCATCAAAGTTACTTACTTGATTTAGCTATTCCCAGCAGTAAGAGTAAATCAATAACAACCAATAAGAATGATAATTCAATATTCGGTGATGGACAAGGAACAAAGAAAGAGTTCTCTGCTGAATGCTTTCGGTGACTATCATAAGCTATAGTAATCACTTCCTAACCAGAACATAAGCTACATGTAATCTTTCCTTACTCAAAACCAGACTACATGGCATGTATCACATATGTCACTCAAACATGTCTGCCACTTATCACCACACATACAAGCCATTTGTCATATACATATGTTGCCACGTGTCACACTATAATTGGTCCATTTATCTATATTTTTCCTAAATTTCACTGAAATTTTTGAAATAAAAATTATTAACACCAAATAAATTGTTCAGTACAAATAATCCATGATTCCCATTCAAAAATTAATTCTAACCCGAAAAATGTCAATGAATGTATGTACAATCATATTAATGTGCAAAAATGTGCATATCATCTTTAGCTTAAGCATGATATGCATTTTCCTAATTTCTCAATAATTTCTCATAATACACTATTCTAGCCTTAACATGGGTAATGGGATGTTACATTATTGCTTCCTAATATTATTTCACTCATATTTTCCTTAAATTAATAACAATTTTAGGTACTAACTTTCCTTCCACTTGAGCCTCTTAACGACTAGTAAATCCTCCATTCCTTTCCCATCTCCTTTATTCATAACTCAATCACTAATGTAAAAAAGTGCAAACACATTCGCTTCCTTCCTATTAATGAAGTTAATGGGCATTTGCTGAGAAAAGGGTTTGTTCCCAATTATTTTGAGTGGACACGACATGGGGAACCATTGATTTGTAACACCTCAAGAGGTAATCAAGTACAATCGTCTATGACCTTAAATGAGTTTGAAGGGTGATTGGATTTAGAACAACTTATGTTGATGGAAATGAAAATCCTCACATGTAAATGGTTTATGATGCAGCCGATTATACCTTTCAGGAAAATATGGAAAATCTTGAAGAAGAACCAAACCCACATGCAAAATAGTTTTTTGACTTACTATAGTCAGCTGACCAAGAATTATAGCCAAATTGTGAGACAATGACCTAATTGTCTTCAATTGCTCAAATATTGAATATAAAGTCTGAAGAGCATATTTCGGACTGTAGTTTTGATAATATTCTTGAATGGTATAGTAAGTCATTGCCTCTTAATCATTTAATGGTTGATAGTTTTTACAATATGAATAAACTTATTAGGGGTCTTGTTTTGCCTGTTGAAAAGATTGATTATTGCAAATTGGGATGTATGTTGTATTGGGGAGATGATGTGGAATTATAAGAGTGCAAATTTTGTGGTCAACCTAGGTTCAAGCCTAGAAAGCGTTCAATGAAACAGAAATTAGTACCCTAGAAATAGATGTACTATTTCCCGCTAACTCCGAGACTTCAAAGACTATATGCTTCTGATATTACTGGATCTCATATAATATGGCATAATGAACATGAACTGAAGAATGGAATAATGAGTCATCCATCAGATGCACTGGCATGGAAACATGTCAATGACACCCATCTTGAGTTTGCAGCTGAAAGTTGAAATGTTAGGTTGGGATTATCGATGGATGGATTCCAACCTTTTGGTCAATCCGACCAGCAATATTCATCATGGCCAATCATAATTACTCCTTATAATTTGTCTCTATGGATGTGTATGAAAGATATATATATATGTTCTCAACAATGATTGTGCCTGGGCCTTTAAATCTAAAGCATAGAATTGATGTATTTTATATCTGAATTACAGCATATGATGTCCAGACATATGATATTTCTCTGAAACAAAATTTTATGTTGAGAGCAATTTTGATGTGAACCATTAGTGATTTTTCGACATATACCATGTTGTCTGGATAGAGCACAGTAGGAAAATTAGGTTGTCCTTATTGTGACAATAATTCTGATGCATTTTATCTTCCAAATGGGGGCAAAACATGTTGATTTGACAATCACAGAAAATTTCTTCCTCCAGATCATCCATTTAGACACAATAAACAAAAGTTCATTAAAAATAGGATGGCAAAAACCCATCCTCCCTCTCACAAAGCTGGTGAAGAGATTTTGCAGGAGGTTAAGGAATTAGGCTTGTTGAAAGTTACAGAATTTGAAGCTGATGAAGTAAATACAAGCATTAGTAAAAACTTTGGTTAGAGAAAACGAAGCATCTTTTGGGATCTGCCATATTAGAAAACTAATTTGATACGTCATAATCTAGATGTGATGCATATTGAAAAAAATATTTTTGACAATTTGTTCAATATCATTATGAACATTGAAGGGAGGACAAAAGACAATGCAAAATCACGAGCTAATTTGCAACTTTTTTGTAGAAAGAATTGGTTACATAAGGACCTTCGCACCGGTAAATATCCGAAAGCATGTTACACTTTGGACAAAAAATAAAAGAAAATTTTGTGTAAATGGTTGAAAAGTCTAAAGTTTCCTGATGTTTATGTTTCAAACTTGGCAAGGTGTGTGGACATAAGAAAGTATAAATTATTTGGGATGAAAAGTCATGATTGTCATGTGTTTATGCAAAGGCTAATTCCAATTGCATTTCAGGAGTTGCCACCGAATAAGGTTTGGGAAGTAATAACATAATTAAGTTTATTTTTCAAAAGTTTAACATCATCTGAAATCAAGTTAGCTGAAATGGAAAAACTAAAAAGGGAAATTTCAGTAATTTTGTGCAAGTTAGAAGAGATTTTTCCTCCAAGCTTCTTTGACTGTATGGAGCATCTACCTATGCATTTAGTACACGAGGCAAAACTAGTCGGTCCAGTTCAATATTGATGGATGTATCCATTTAAGAGGTAATTCCCAAAAAGTTATTGTAAATGAAGTAATAACATGTTTTAACTACTAAATTGTAATAACCATATTATCTAATATAGATATTTGCATTACTTAAAGAAAAATGTCAAAAACAAGGCTAGAGTTAAAGGTTCGATATGTAATGCTTATTTAGTAAAGGAAACTAGTACATTTTATTCACATTATTTTAAGTCACATGTTCACACAAGAGAAAGAAAAGTTCCTTGTAATGACGATGGGGGAGGCACGAGTGATGCCGATGGTAACTTATCCATTTTCACTTATTTTGGACAAACATATAGACGTTCAATAAGAAGAATGTTAATAGAGGAAGAAATTGAGACTGCCCATGGTTACATTTTATTGAACTGTCAAGAGATTCAACCTTTCATGCACTAAGTTGAAAATGATGATTTCGATTACCAAATTTTGTGTTGTTCATAACTGAAATACATAATAATATTTTTAGATTATACGAGGAATTGTTACACGAGCTAATGCCGGACAAAACACAGGATGATAAAAATAAAGAAGTTGGAAGAAACTTTCCTCGATGGTTCAAGAGATATGTGAGTTTTCACTTACAAATATTTAAATGATTGAATTATAAGATTTAAGTGTTCAAATGACATTATACTCTTTGATATGATAATTTCTTTTATGTAGGCCTTAGAAAATCCTAAAGAGAACAAGATCATATGTGATCTTGCAAAGGGACCTCTGCGAACTGTTAAATCATATCTGGTGTATTTCGCTAATGGATATAAATATCATACAGAATCTTATGGTCATAGCATGGCAATAATAAATAGTGGAGTTTGCATACAGGGAGAATTAATGGATTACTATGGTAAACTTATTGAGATACTTGAAATTGAGTACCTTGCATAGCCAGTAAAGTAAAGTGTGATATTTAAGTGTAACTGGTTTGACCCGACTCCAAATGTTGGAATAAAAGTGCATAGCAGATACAATCTAGTTGAAATCAACAACTGAAGAAGATTGAGACAATTTGAACCTTTCGTATTCGCAACACAAGCGAAATAGGTGTGTTATGTCCCTTTTCGTAGCTTACAACGAGATAAGTCAGATTGGTTGGTCGTTTGTAAAGTTAAACCTAGAGGTGTTTTTGAATCACATGGAAAAGGAAAACAGAGAATTAAAAGTGAAGCGTTTCAGGAAGATGTTTACGAAATAAATGCATCTGTCACATATAAAGATAATAAATCTTTGAACGATCCATCTAACGAATATGTTGAAATTTCATCTAGAGAGGATGACGAGGGCTAAAGATTTGAAGAGGAGCTGGAGTTTGATTCTTATTCTTCAGGAAAAGAAGATGATTGTAATTCACAATTAAGTTATGATAGCGATTAATTTGAATTTATAATTGAATATATTTTTTTCAATAAATCAAGTATTTCCTTTTCAATATATTGTGTACAATATTTAATTCAAATTCTTAATCAAGGAATATCGACATGGCGACTGATTCCCAATGGTAGTAATTTATTCTATTAGGAGGAATGTGGCAAAATTATCCCTACAGAAGGAATAAACAATGTAGGAAAAATCTCCACTTCATACACTAATGATCGTTTGCCTTCTATGGCTGATCTTTTGCTTCAAGGTGTTTAGTATCATCTGAACAATGTCACTTTCTTTATTATGTACATCACATTTCCTTTTATGAAGCTATTATATATATTCACATGTGATGGTATATATTACATGTTGTTTTAAGCTTCCTTGAATCTCGAAGATGACATGTATGTAAGAGATCTAGAAGGGGGGGTTGAATAGATCCTTAATCTTTTTGTAATTTTCTACAATAAAATCAGAAGTTAAAACACACA
>JANIHZ010000208.1:46129404-46139588 GCA_027478365.1 Erythroxylum rufum | reverse complement strand
ATTTGAGGTTTATAGAAAGATGTTTCGAATAGTTTTAAGATGAATAAGATGAAAAAAAAAATTTATATCGGGATTTTCAGATTAGTCAAGTTTCTAACTCGGATTCGAGGTTCCCGTCTGATTTTTAATAAGAGGTTGGATATCCGATTATGGGATCCAACATTTAATGACATATTCCTTCGAATGTCTTATAGAACCATATTTTTTTTTCTTCCTTTAGCTTCTTCATTTAGAAGACTATCACTTATAATAAGTTTTCCAATGGGAACAAAGTTTTTAAGAGTAATAACAAGTGCATCTGATTGACCTATTTTGTGAGTTAGTCAATATTGTAATAAACCGCAAGTGCAAGACAAAGTTGTAGCTAGTACTAGCAAGTGTGGGTCGATCCTACGAAGACTATGAATACTAGTACTTACCTTTCCCCTATTATCTAGCCTAAGGATTGATTTTAGATTTTTAATGGAAGAAACTAAAACTAAAACCAATAAAATAAAATAGAAAACAATAATGAACACACAGAGAGTGGAATTCATTTACAAAACTATCGTTGTCAGAAATTAGTATCTACGCTCGAATCTCCTTAAAACTTAACAAATTGATCTTTTATCATGCAATTGTTTATTGATTAATTGGACCATGGAAACTCCTATGATATGCAAGTAGCTAACCTTAAATCTATTAACAACTAATTATAATGTCTCTAACCAAATTACTCAAGTTAAATATGATAGGACTGTGTTAATAATTTATGAGTCCCTAGCAGTGCGTCGTAACAATAGCCAAAATAAACTAGACCTATTATTATAGTAGTAGTGAGTCTAGGTCGATCTTACAAAGAGTGTGTGAAAAGCTTTTGAAATGAAATTAATCGGTTTTTAAGTTATGGGGGCTTGGTTGGTTTATCAAACAAGAAAATAAAATGAAGCTAAACTAATAAAAGAAAATTAAAAAAACATGGAAAAATGATGAAAGTGGTGAATTCGTTAGGAGTCCGGTTCTTTGGTTCATTCTCAGCCTACACCCTATTAAACATATTTCATTGAATTGTTGTCTTCACATCTCTCTTTAAACTATTGGCCGCAAGTTAACAACGAGTTATGTTAATCCCAATTTTTCCTTAGGTCATAGTTAACTAAGAAGAGCTCGTTAGTTAACCCTAGTTATCGGATAACCTAGGAGACACTCTCTAAGTTTAATCCAGCAGTCACCTTATGAACGAGAAAAATAAACCAATTTAAGCAATAATCATACAAGCTCATATTATTTAACCTAGGTTATAATATCCCTAATGATTATAAATCATTAGTTGCTACAAATAAAATTCAACATAACAATTACAAATTACATTGAATATTCTAGAATGGGTTTGTAATAAAACGATCCAATGAACGCATTCAAATCATCTTTTCACAATACCCAAATCCATATATATAAGATAGCATAATCAATTTCTAAAGAGAGAAAGAAAACAATAAATACAAGGAGAAATATACTTAACCAGGTCGTCGGTGTCGAAGTCACCTCTGAACAGGTGTCGGAAAGCTACCCCTCTATGGGTCTCTCACTGTTAAAAGCTTCCATAGCCCTCTTAGTGTTCTCCCGCGAGCACCTTTGGTTTAGCCCAGCTGAAAACACCTTCTATTCTTTCATAAGGTTTGTGTCATCATACACTTGGTATATATTAAAATGCTAGGTTAAAAAATTGGGTGAGGTGGCATCTTAAGGCCTCACGGGTGTGAGAGCACCTGTATACACATGCAACCGTGAGTAATGCTCCAACCCTCCCTTCTTTAATGCATTATTTACTCTACATGAAACTGTCCACCAATGTCTTTTAGTAGTCGACACCTATCTAAGCATTGTCACATTTTATCCAGCCAAATAATTACTCCAACTGACAATCCAAGCGGCCCCTCCACTCACGTCACACACAACATGTTCTTTGTACCTTAAATGCTAATCGGAATGGTAGTTGGTCACCTTGCATGGGCGTGACAAATAACTCACGCCAATGTACACTTATGGCTGTGCATTTTTTCCATCTTTGATCGTGAACATCATAGCTTGGTTCTTCTTTTTGTGTTTTCATTTTCTTGTCTTCTTCTTGTCTTTATTTTCTCTAATCTTCCTCATTCTTATTCCATGAAGACAAGTGGATATGATTCTTTAGAAAATGGCCCAAATATAGAGCTTTCAACTCACTTCAGCTTCATCGCTTCCGAATTGTACCTAAAATCACGTATGAACTAAAGTGGGTATCTTAAGCAATTCATATCATTTATCACTAAGTGTAATGGAGCAAATGTATAATCAATTAAAGACATATCAATTTTTCTCACACTTAGCTTTGACCGTCCGTGGGCAAAACATAAAAATTACGTTCATAGACCCAAAAACATTCATTCATTGCCCATATGTTCTAAGAATACATAATCATAAGCAATGATGAATGATTTTGAAAAATCATAGCAAGAACTTAACATTCCAAGCTTTTACTCATGATCAATCAACATTCAATACCTTTAAAAATTGAGTAATCTAATGGTAGACTTGGAAAATGTGTTTAAACAAGATATGTTCATGAGTACACTCAACACTATTCATGACCATGTCATTCCACAACTTTACATATCATTTCATTTCTCCACCACTAAAATTCACATGTATAATCATGAATCAAAGGACTTTTCAAGGTTGTAATATGATTAAAGGTAAGGTGAGATGTATTTGGGTCAAGTAGCATGAAAGCCATCAAAGCTAGTGAAACAAAAGTAACACTCAATATACTATTAAGTACAAAAACCAACATTCAATTACAATTGTGTACATAAACTATGATGAATGCAAAAAAGATGTTTTACAACTCAAATTCAAGCTCTCATACACGAACCACATGAAGCATATACCAATCCGAAGGGATCACTCATACAATTGATGACAATACATTGAAACCACATAGAGTGAATCTTCCAAGCCAACATCTACGTCATATTCAACATACTCAAATACCCCATTCATTACAACTTTAGGAGGATACATTAATCATAAACAACTTTTCAACACATAGGCACTTCCTCCTAGATACATTTATTTAAACATTTTTCTTCTTTTTATTTTTCTTTGTTTCTTGCTTTTTCTTTTCTTTTCTTTTCTTTTCTCCTCTTTTATTTTATTTTGCTTTTCTCCTTTTTTCTTTGTCTCTAATGAAAATTAAAAGAAACTATATCAATATGGGAATTTCAATGATAAGACATAAAAGCATCCCAACATTATAACCAACCCACACATATGTATACCCTCACACTTATATTTTTCTATATCCACAAAATCAACAATCAACAAATGTTCCACTAGCTTTAACACTTGGGAAGGACATTTGGTTAGGTTTAAAGCATGTAATGTGGTTAATACACAAAGAAAAGGCAAATAAAGCTCAAAAGGTCTTAACAAAGGAAAATTCATGTCAATAGGGTAGGCTATTTGGCTAATATAGTTCAGAAAAGCAAAGAGTGCCTAATAATTTCCATGTTAATGAATGTGATAAAAATGTGGTCTCGAATAGAAATTCATGAAAAAGTTAGGATGTATATATCATGAAGGTCACACACAAATAAAGACAATGAGTCTGATATAGATGTGTCAGTCTAATAATGCTCAAAATCTCTCCGGCTTTGTCTACCACTAGTCACTACTCTTCTAAAGATAATGCACATCGACCAATCACAAAAGTAAAAGTACATGCTCAAGTTGCCATAAAATTCTCTAGTTAATTCATTCTCTACTCATGACTATATAGTCCTAGAAGCAATATAAAATGAGCAAATGTTTGTTTATTTGTTTTACTCTCTCTCTCATTTTGATTGAAAACTTAAAATAAGCAAGAAACAAACCAATATAGAAACACACATGCTTATCTAACTAGTGTGAAAAAGTAAAGAAAAGAAATTTACTTCCTTTAAGTTGCCTCCCAAGAAGTACCTTTGTTTAGGGTTGTTGGCTCAAATCTATGCTTTCTCCTCACTAACAAAATTATGAGCTTTCGGTATCACAGTTTGAGTGACTTCCATGTAAGGTTGTTCAGAATAGGGTCTTGGTTAATAATTTGTCATTTTCAGCACCTTCCCTATCTTCAGAATCTCAATCTCTACTAAGTCCATACTATCAGAAAAGACCTCGAATTTCTCTTCACCTTTTTCTTCTTCATTCACTTTCTCTAACCTGCTAGGTAAAAGTAAAGAGTCATTCTTAACTAGAACTCAGTATTTACCTTTGAGCTAAAAGATGCATCCCTTTCGGCTTTGAGCTCCTCCACTTTTTCCACACAAACAATTCCTTGAGTATTACACTCAAGATTCTTAAGCTCCTCATCACACTGTAAGGCCTCTGTGCTAACGTCCACTGGGTACACCTTGGGTTGATATAGCTGCTCCTCTTCGTTTTATGATGCTAGGAGGTTAATAGGTTCTGCCAACTGAGCCCCTTAGCTTGCCAAGTTCTGGAGTCTAGACGTTGTATCATGATTGAATTATATCATATCCTCCTGGAACAACTATAATTGCAAAGCATTAAAAGCAATAACATTAACTGATTCTTCTAGAAATGTACCTGAGTTTTCTACCACTCCAAATCTTGGAAACTAGACCAAAATTGTCTTTCCTCCTGCTGAAATTGTAAACTGTTAGTATGAACTAGTTCTTCTAGAGATAAACCTAAGTTGTAATAAGAGCTTCTAGTCTATACAAAATTGTTGTGTGCCTTACATACTGTCATAGAAATAATTCTGTTGATTATCCCATCCATAATCAAAATATGTATGATCACTTCAAACATAATTATAAGGTTGGGAATATAAATTGTGAAAGAAATTGCATCCATCTATAAACATATATTTTTTTAAATTTTAAATCACTAATACTAACAGAAAGTGAAAAGATCAAGAATTAATTGAAAAGAAACAAATTGCAAACAAATATGTACAAAACACCAATAATAGAAAGTGAAAAGATCAAGAATTAATTGAAAAGAAACAAATTGCAAACAAATATGTACAAAACACCAATTAAAATCAAGAACAAGAACTAAGCACCACACTCCTTGAAAACGGCGCCAAAATTAGTGGAGTTTTGAAATGAAATTAAACGATGTTTAAGTTATGGGGGGTTAGTTGGTTTATCGAACAAGAAAATAAAAAGAAGCCAAACTTACAAAAGCAAATTAAAGAAAACATGCAAAATTAATGAAAGTGGTGAATTCATTAGGAGTCGGGTTCTTTGATTCAATCTCGACCTACACCCTATTAAACATATTTCATTGAATTGTTGTCTTCACATCTCTCATTAAACTATTGGTCATAGATTAACAACAAGCTCTGTTAATCCTAATTTTTTCTTAGATCATAGTTAATTAAGAAAAACTCATTAATTAAGCTAACTATCGAATAAACTAGGAGACGTTCTCTAAGTTTAATTGGACAGTCGTCTTACGAATGAAAAAATAGACCAATCTAAGCAATAATAACACAAGTTTAGATTATTTAACCTAGGTTATATTATCTATAATGATTGCAAACCATTAGTCGCTACAAATGAAATTAAACATAATAATTACGGATTACAATGAATACTCTAGCAATGGGATTGTAGTAAAATGGTCCAGTGAATGTATGGAAATCATCTTTTCACAATACCTAAATCCATAAACATAGGATAACATAATCAATTTCTAAAGAGAGAAAGAAAACAACAAATAAAAGGAGAAATAAACTTCACCGGGTTGTCAGCATCGAAGTCACCTCTGAATATGCGTCAGAAAGCTACCCCCCATAGATCTCTCACAGTTGAGAGCTGCCATAGCCCTCTTCGTGTTCTACTGAGAGCACCTTCGGTTTAGCCCAGCCAAAACACCTTCTATTCTTTCATAAGGTTCATGTCATCATACCCTCAGTATATATTAAAACGCTAGGTAAAAGAATTGGGTGAGGTGGCATCTTAAGGCCTCAAGGCTGTGAGAGAACCTGCATGGGCATGACAAGTAACTCACACCTATGCAATACATATACATTCGTGAGTAATGCTCCAACCCTCCCTTCTTTCATGCATTATTTACTCTAAATTTTGCTGTCCACCAGGGTCTTTTAGAAGCCGACACCTATCCAAGCATTGTCACATTTTATCCAATCAAATAATTGCTCAAACCGATACTCTAAATAACCCCTCCACTCTTTTTTCTTCTTCAGCGTCTTATTCTTTGCTTCAGCCCTCCACTCACGTCACACAACATGTTCATTGTACTTTAAAAGCTAAGTGGAATGGCAACTGGTCACTTTGCATAGGCGTGAGAAACAACTCGTGGCCATGCAGTCCCATGTATAGCTGTGAATGATTGCTCACGGCTGTGCACTTTTTCTAGCTTTGTCCATGAGCAACATAGCTTGGTTTTTCTCTAATCTTCCTCATTCTTATTCCATGAAGACAAGTGGATATGATTCTTCAGAAAATGACCCAAATATAAAGCTTTCGACTCACTTTAGCTCCATCACTTCTGAATTGTACCTAAAACCACATATGAACTAAAATGAGTATCTTAAACAATTTCATATCATTCATTACTAAGTGCAATGAAGTAAATGTATAATCAATTAAGCATATATCAGTCCCTCTAATAGGTTTGAGCCAAATATAGAGGATTTATGTCATCTTATCTCTAGGGTTGCAAATCAACTCTAATTATGATAGATCTATTCAACCTAGGATTTCTCAATTTCTATATATGAAATCAGATTATTAATAAAACACATAATCATATCACAATAATCAATTGAAACAGTTTCATTAGCAAAGGATTCAAATCATATCAAAGTGTTAACATAAGGTTCATCCATCCTAAATACTAATTAGACGTTTAGTTATACATGATCGAATATGAAATCAAACATACAACGAAGGAAAAATGAAATGAAAACAATGGTCTCCCTGATTGTCTTATGTCGAATGTTCTCACGATGTAGAGGTTTGAACTTGAATTCCTATGGATCTTTCTATGATTTCTTTATGTTTCCCAATTCTCTGGACCAAAATTATCCCTTCTCGACTTTCTCCATATCTGGAAATCACCTCTTAAAGTCTCCTCCTCTAATTTACTTCTGAAACGTTACTTTTATATGAAAATATAGGTCGTTGGGTTATGCACAGTCATGGATCTTGCATAATTGGAAATCACCAGATATCACAAAAGTGCACAGGCATGCAAAAGTGCATAGTCATGCACTCCTTCTAGATTGTTGATTTTCTATTTTACGCCGCGTTTTCATCTGAATTCCTCTTTGTTAAGTCCATAAAGGCAATTATCACCTATAAACCACTTAGAGCAAATTAATTACCAAATATACGATAAAAGTATAAAATATCAAACAAAATACATCAAATATGGGTGGTAAAATATAGTTAAACATCCATCTATCAAACATCCGCACACTTAAGTTTTTGCTTGTCCTTAAGCAAACCATAATCAAAATTATAAATTTTACAATATCAATCCATCTTCAATCTTAGTATGTCCATTCATACTATACATCATCATATCTTATTGAATCAAATTAACATACAATTAGAGTCAAGTTGTTCTAAAATTAACTTCCTATGCAATATTAATAATAATCTTATCAACAATCACGTTGAAATCAAAAGCATATCTCTTTACACCCTCACCAAGATTTCACTTAGTGCTCTTAAGTTTTTTAGATGAAAAGTTTCAAAACTCTCAATCAATGCATAGTAGAACTCTTACCATAAGCTTGCAATAAAATCACATCTCCATCACTTATGTATAAACTAAAAACAAAAATCAGCAGATCTTTATAAGGTTCTAACGGGGTTTAGGTACGATATGATTGGGATAATAAAGGGTCAAATTAAAGGAAATTTACTACATAATATATTTCAAGACTTGTTTACAAGTATACATAGGTCCTTTCAATGCAACTCTATTGGTACCATAAACTTATTTTTATTTTTTTCTTTATTTCTTTCTTATAAACTTATTCTTATTTTTTATTTCTTTCTTTCTTTCTTTTTTTGTTTTTTTTTCAACATTCCAATCAATACCATAATTCAACATATTGGACCTTTAACAAATTTCAATTCTCAAATAAGTAAATAATGTAAATAACCTTTAGGGTTCAAAATAATAAAAGGGTAAAGGTATATAAATTGGGTTTAATCAATGAAAGAGGATAAGGCTCAACTTGGTTATTCCTAAAGGTAAATATTTTGGTATCGTAATTTTCAAAACAATAGGCTAAAGCAAGTTGTTGAATCTAAATGCCTTCATCATGTCAATGCTTCTAATTTAAAAAATATGGGCTCAACATGCATAATAAAGGTAAGTTATAGAATTATCCTACTATACACAATAACACACACATGACAGAATAACAAGAGCTTTAAAATTTTCAAAATTTGCTCTTAGGCTCAAAAGCTCACAAAAGAATTGGTATATGTGTGTGTAAATAATATGCAATTTTCATTCAGCTTGAAAATTTCAATGATTACGAAAAATATAACTTAGAAAGCTAATTTTATTATAACCATCATCTTTTTACACACTAATTCAAATAAATATTCAACAAAAACATATAGTAATCATGGACAGATTTCACCCAATTCAAGATATCAGTTAATAAAATTTATAATTAGGATTATAATAAACTTTAATAAATTCATTAAAAATTCATTAAACTCAGCCCCACACTTAAAGTTGTACATTGGCATCAATATACACAATATAAGCATTAAAAATAACTGAGAGGGTTTTTGGTACTTTCCTAATTGTGACAATTTTCTTAATTGGATTCATCCAATATGAGACTAACATCCTTGCAAAACATAAATACAAAAGAGAAAATAAAAGAAAAAAGAAAATAAAACTAACAATAACAAAAATAACTAAGAAACATGAAAAAGAAAATATCATAGAATGAAATATATCCTAATTCATGGGTTGCCTTCCATGCAATGTTTCTTTAATATCTTTAGCTCAATGTAACCTGCATGTTGGCATCATCCTTGATCAATAATCAGCGGCTTGCTTCCACCCTTTTCTCCATAAAGCAGTTTCATATCCTGTAAACAAGCCACCTGTTGTATGATAATAACAAGGACATAAGTTATCAAATTAATAAATCTAATTCCTAGCAATAATGCCCTTTTTATGACAAACTGTTAATGAAAGAGGGAATAAGAAAACTCCCTGAATCATCGATGGGATTAAGCAGCTTATCATGGAGGAAGTGGGAACCCTCTGTACTTAATGTCACTACCAACATCTCGTTAGTAGTTTCCTTACCTGGTTCCTCTACTAGTTCTATAGCAATCACCTCTATCGACTCTTCTTCTTCATCTCCTTCATCATCATCGTCATCATCTTCTTCTTCTTCTTATTCTTCTTCTCCTTCTTCTTTTTCTTAAACAGAGGTTTTTGGCTCATCTTGTTCAATTACCTTCTACAACTACTCTACTTCCTCTTCTTGGATGGAGGTTTCTTCGTCTTCTTCTTCTTCAGTAAACTCTTCTTCATTACTAAGGGTGATTGTCTCTCGATCAATAGTATCAATTTTAGTAGAACTGGACAAACTCCCTTGCATCTCGTTAAATAATATATCCATCAGCTAATCAATTTGATTAACCATATTCTATATACGAGCCTCTATTTTCTAATGCCTCATGTTTGAATCTTGAATATATTCAACATCATATCTCTCAGAGTAGCAATTACCTCTTCACTTTTTGAAATGTATCTTCATTCATGAGATCAACTGTTTTCTCTTCTCTACTCTGAACTGGTTGGAAACTTAAATGACTCATTATATGTAAATGAAGAAAATCTCTCATTGAATGCAAGTTGACTAGCTACTCTCGCGGTAAGGCATTCCATTAGTTTATCTGTAATGCTTTCTTATTCTTCTTGAAGCTCTTTTTGAATTGTCCCTCCATTCATGAAGCTAACTCTTGTCTTTTATTCACTCTTTATTGGACCCCCGCCCTTGCGAGTCACGTGCCGACGTCCTGTGTGTTGGACCCTGAACTTTTGGTGGAAATTAGAAATATGAAAATGAATTTTAAATGAGTGTTTTTGTATATGTATTGTGTTATAGATGTTTTTGGTGCTTTAAGGAAATTGATGAG
>JANIHZ010000208.1:46113104-46124685 GCA_027478365.1 Erythroxylum rufum | reverse complement strand
CCGCAGTATAACCTGCAAACACCTTCGAGTGGAGTGTGGGGTGTGGGGTCCAACAGTGTTGGTTCTAGACTATCGAAGGATGGAATACTCTCTCTCGAGTTATAATCACTAAACCCTAATTGATAAACCCTAATTGAGTTGCATTACCAAACATGTAATCTCTCGATTAACAATCAACCTACAACCTAATCAGATTTTAAGCATTCTATTAAACAAACGGGTCCTCACACAAGATCTCTCTCTGTATAGTTATTGATTTGATTATTTGTAAGATCTATTAGGTCAGTTAACTCTCATTGACTAACTCAATCATTTTGCATTTGGTTCACTCTCTTGCTTTATTACTGAAGCATGAAGTTACAAGAAATAATCACAACACCCAAATGAATTAACACAAAAACAACTAGATCAACATTAAATCAAGTTTAAATCTATAAAGAAAAGTTAGAACATCATCATCAATCCCAAATCTATCAACATCATCATATCCATCTTACACATTCAAAGAAGAAAAATGTCAAAGATGAAAAGGAAATTGCATTTGGAAAGGATTAGGATGGCTCGGGAAAGCACAACAATATAAGCCTACTCGTCTCTCCTCTTCTTCCTCTTCTCTCTCTTCTTCTTCTTTCTTCTTGGAGTTTTCCCAAAGTGGCAGAAGTTGGAGGTACTCTTAGGGTCTTTCTCTTTCTTTATATATTCTTTAATATTTCAAGTAAATCCTAGGATTTCCTGGGTCCAAAAAGTCTCAAATGTCCCTTGGTAAGTTGCATTCGGGAGGTTATCTGCACTGTCTGTCACGCAGGCCACGATCGTGGCCCATAGTGCCAATTAGTAATTACTTTTATTAATGATGTTTGAAAACTAATTTAAAATTTTCATTTTACTTTGGATGCAGATGCATTAATTTCCTCAAGGTGGCAAAAGCATTGTTATACCCACATCTTAGAGGTATCATGTTAATAAATGATCAAAAATCCTATTACATATATTAGTTTTTACAAGATGAATAAAGAATTTTATTAATTTAAGCAAATCTTTACAACTTTACAATGAGAAGGATATCATTTCTAATATGACAAGGACAAGGTAACAAGGCTTCAACACAACAATAGAAACAAACAGCTAGAATGTAACTACAAGTTCCATGAGGTTTTCATTCCTAGGCGAACTTTGATTTCTCTGATCTAATTAACTATTTTATCTTCAAGGACATGCTTTTCCAGTCTTATTCCTCTATATAATTGATTCCTTTTTTTCCATCTAGATTAAGTAAATACTACAAATGAATGATGTTTTAAAGTTGTTACATAAATTAATGTAGGTCTAGCGAAGGAATATAATTTTTGGCATATATCTCTACCATAAGCATCAAAAAAAAACTTAAAAAGGCATGGAGCCTTATTATGTAACCGTATGGAAAATTAAGAAATACCATATGGTAGAAGTTATTATTGCAAAAATGTTTAGGGAATTCAAAGATGTAATGTCGAAAGAGTTAACAAAGATTCTCCCTCCTCATCAAGAAGTTAACCATAAGATTCAGTCAACACTAAGTGTAATTCATCCTGCCTGTGCCCCTTACCGAATGTCATCATTGGATTTGATGGAGTTACGGAAGCAAACTTGGTGAATTGTTGGAATTGGATACATCAAACCATCTAAGGACCTATATGGTGCTCCAATGTCGTTATAAAGAAGTAAGATGGAGACTTATGCATGTGTACAGACTACCGAGCCTTGAATAATGTAACCATAATAAAATAAATTTCATGTTCCTTTAGTTCAAGACTTAACAAGCAGACTATCGAGGGCTATGATGTTCATGAATTTGGACTTGCAAAGTAGGTATTAGTAAGTGTAGATTATTGAGGGTGACAAGCAAAAGATGACATGTGTAACTCAGTATGGCTTGTAAGAATTTTTTATCAAGCCATTAGTTTAAGAAATGCCTCTATTTCTTCAACTTAATGAATGATGTATTATATGACTTTTTGGATGATTTTGTGGTAGTATGCTTAGATGATATTATGGTGGATAGCACTAATTTAGAAGAACATAAACAACAATTAAGAAAATTATTAATTGGAAGGTTTAAAAACTATGAAAGAACTTCAAATCTTCATCTTAGGATACTCAAATAAAGCTATGCCTTTGACAGACTTTTTGAACAAGAAATATGAGTGGTATTTGCTAAGAAGCCTTCAAGAAGTTGAAGGCTACCATTTCAATTAAACTTGCACTAAATTTACTTGATTTTGATCTCCCTTTTAAGGTATACACAGATGCTTTGGACAAAGCTATTAATGGAGTCTTAGTGCTAAAATTACATCATGTTGCTTTTGAAAGTTGCAAGGTCAATGGTGTCGAACAATGATACTCAACCCATGAGAAGGAGATGTAAGCGGTAGTTTATTACCTTGAATCTTAGCGAGTTTAATTATTGGGAACCAAGTTCCTTGTCCATGCAAATAATGTAGATAACACTTTTTTTAAGACCCAAAGAAAATGTCTATAAGGCAAGCCCAATGGTAGGAGCTTCTTACCTAATATGAATTTATGTTGGAGCATAAATCGGGGAGGCTTAACAATATGGCGGGTGAATTGAGTCAGAAGGAAGTCTTTGCAGTCTTATATGATATCCCCGTGAAAAATTGAACTGCAACAAGTGAAGGATCATATTTTACGTCGGTTTTGGCTTGATGATGATGGAATGTTAATGACAAAAAATAGCTAGTTGCATATGTAAAGTTTTAAAGCCTTTAAAAATAATTGATAAAAGAGATACATGACTAACAATGGGCTAGTCACCCAAAGTTCAACAGATGATCACGTTCCTTGTCCATGCAAATAATGTAGATAACATTTTTTTAAAGACCCAAAGAAAATGTCTACAAGGCAAGTCCAATGGTAGGAGCTTCTTACCTAATATGAATTTATGTTGGAGCATAAATCGGGGTGGCTTAACAATGTGGTGGGTGCATTGAGTTAGAAGGAAGTCTTTGCGATCTTATATGATATCCCCATGAAAAATTGGACTGCAGCAGGTGAAGGATCATATTTTGCATCGGTTTTGGCTTGATGATGATGGAATGTTAATGAAAAAAAATAGCTAGTTGTATATGTCAAGTTTTAAAGCCTTGCAAAAATAATTGATAAAGGAGATACATGACTAACAATGGGCTAGTCACCTAAAGTTCAACAGATGATAGCGCTCCTTTCTCGTTCTTACTATTAGCCAAAGATGGACAATGACATGTAGGTATATGTTAAAACTTGCCTTTTTTTCAATTAGATAAACCTTAAAGGAAGAAGGAGGTAGGATTGTTATAGCCCTTGCCCATTCCAAAAAAGCCATGAATGTTGAGTTTGATGGACTTCATTGGTAGGTTTCCAAATGTGGAAGGAATGACTCCAATCATGGTTGTGGTTGATAGGTTCTCAAAGTATGTAGTCTTTGTGCCAACTTCAGCTTCGTGTTCCTTAGATGATGTTGTGGAGCTTTTCTTGAAAAAATATGGTGAAGCACGTCAGTGTTCCTACAAATATTATAAGTGACCAAAACGCTAGATTTACTAGTCAATTTTGGACGTCTCTCTTCAACATGATGATATGTGAATTAAAGTTTTCAACTGTAAAGTATCCAGAAACAAATGGCCAAATAAAAAGGATCGATGGCTTGTTAGAGGAATACTTGTAACATTATATAATTGAAATTCAATGAAATTGGTTAAGTTTACTTTATACTACATAATTTTCTTATAACTTGCATAAATACTCTATCACAAAGAAGAGTCCCTTTAAAGTTATTATAGGAAAATAGACATTTACCCTTCTCGAGATAGCACAACAAATGTTAAGAGGAAAATTCTCAAGTACTTATCAATTATGAACAAAAAATAAAAGTTATTGGATAAAGCAAGGGACAGTATTCGAAAAGCATCCAAGTAAATGAAGAAGTATGTGGATTAATCCAAGGATAAGGTACTTCTTAAACTTACTCAACAAATTTGGAAGAAAATTAAAAGACATATGCATTGAGGGTTAGTGTCGAAGAATGATAGGCTATTTGAGATCCTTCAAAAGGTTGAAAATGTAGCTTATCAACTCAAGTTACCTAAGCAACTAAAATTACATTCAACTTTTCATGTTAGTTTCCTTAAACTATATTATGAGTTTTCAACAAATCCCAAAAAAAAGTCAAGTAAAGAGACTACCATCAGTGGTAAGAAAACAATTTGATAATCAAACTGAGAAGATTTTGGATCATTGAATAATAGGGCAACACAAGTAGAATCAATGAACCAAATTCTTGATTCAATGGAAAAATAAACCAGTCTCACAGTCTACTTGGGAGAAAGACATTACATGGTAGTAGCTTAAAGAGTAGGTAAATGACTACCGTCAGTTTATTCCAATGAAGGTGTCAGGTTCATTTAATTAGGTTTTTTTATTGGCCCTTTAATATTGCAGGACCATTTTGCTAGCCACTAATAAAATTTAGCATAGATTAGGCATAAAGAAAGTATGGGAGCAAGTATGATTTGAGCTTTAGCTATCCTTGACGGACCATGGGGCATTGATCGGCTTAACTTGGTGAGTTAGACTTGCCTTGTATGTCTTTAGTAAGACTAAGGATGAATTGATGCTC
The DNA here is from genome assembly GCA_027478365.1 of Erythroxylum rufum. Lineage (NCBI taxonomy): Eukaryota > Viridiplantae > Streptophyta > Magnoliopsida > Malpighiales > Erythroxylaceae > Erythroxylum > Erythroxylum rufum. The sequence continues at coordinate 46,120,034 of JANIHZ010000208.1, read as the reverse complement.
AAATGATAAACCATAGAAAAACGAACTAGATTATGGGTGCACATTGGTCAGACAATATGCTAATTAGCTCGAAACATGACTAACTTTCATTTTTGGATGAAGATCATTGGTAATGTGGCAAAGTTAGTATAATGAATCATTAAAAAATTGAGATGGAAAAAAACATAGCATCTATCACGTGTACCTTTGCTTAGAAGTGAGTTAGTGGTAAGTTTTGTAAACCACCCACTAAAGTAGTTGATAAAGTGATTAGGCATATCAACCACTAACTAAATTAGTCACTTAGTGACCTTATGCCCACTTTCTTGTATGTTTGTCCAATAAGTCTCTAAAACTTATAAATAACTCATTTGAACAAATGTTTCATTCACCAGAGAGAGAGTTGGAACTTTTTTTACCCTTTTTACTAATTGTAATTAATATAAAAGTTGACAACTTTACTATAAAAGCTTTGTACATCTTTCTCTTCTTATTGATGTCCTTTTTTTTTTTTTGGACTTGGTGAAACATTTTGGCTTGCTTTAAATTTTGTGTTAAACACCTTGAATACGAGAAATTAATAAAGTTGAGTTGAATAGCAAACGATTAACTACCGCATTTAAACTTTGACTCATTTTGAATGCGATTTTAGAATTCATTGCAAAATCTATACAATGCTTGGCTTATAATTAGGATTTCCAAGCAATTTGTTTGAAACGTTGTGTTGACTAAATCATCAACACAAATTAGCCAGTGTTATTAGATTATTGAATCCAGGACACCAAATGGCTAGACGGGGAAAAAGAAAGGAATTTTGAGGCTGCTACGACATCGTCTTCAACTACCCAAGTACAAAATGATGCGTTTAACACGCTGGCTAGTCCTTTCTCTCCTAAGACCAGACCTGATCAACTGATTCAGGCAAACAGAAAATGGTGAGAATAGGTAAAGTGTTATTGAAAGAAGCAAGGAGTGGAATTAGCAAGAATCTATTGGACATTCTGGTTTGCCCGCTCTCCAAACAGCCTTTGAGGTGGTGTCCATGTTTTATTATCTTCACTTTTATAGCTTCTAAGACGGGTGTTATGCTCTATTGAGCTTTTTGCCTGCTATTGCTGCGTAGGTTATGTGAAGAAACCAATTCTCTTATCAGCGACGCCATTGGTGTCTCTTATCCTGTAAGTCCTTAAGAAACAATTATTTCTTTTAAGCTTTTTTATATGAATTTGTTTCTTGTTTTTGGCAGATAAAGGATGGGATTCCTTGTCTGGTTCCAAGGGACGGAAAGATTCTTGAAATTGAAGACGATTCCATTCCTGCTGGGTCTGCTGATTCCTCTACCACAAAATAAGGGTTTACAGTTGTTGAATGTCAGCTCTTTTGTGTTTGATCTTTAGGGCCCTGCAAGATGTATGTTAAATTGCAGTAACTTGTATCCTCAAAGATTCAATCTTTCCAAATGTTACCAGCTTTTTTTTTTTTCCTTTGTTTCTGTATTGCTGGAAGCTCATTCAATGTCAAAAATGTTTCTAATGTCTGATGGTATTTTATGTTGTTTCTCAGGAAAGCTATAAGATTCTTATCATAAATTGAGAACACAGTTGAGTTGATCTAGTCCGGAGGTTCAGCTATTGGAGAATAGATCAAAATTTTCGTTACATGTTTGTTTGGAATGGTATTTAGAAGGGGAAATGCATGCTTATTTTGAAGGTAATGTGAACCTAACAACGAGAAAATTCCTGCACATGTATGTAAAGATATTGGGAAGTTTTGGATTGGCTATCTTAACGAGTTAAATCCAGGATTGCTCTGTTGGCTGTGGCATTAGATATCACCTGTCAGTGAGTGAGCCATTAATTTGCCTTCTGTGAATTAAACTATCCATTAGGTGGAAAATTGTAAGAACGAATCATTATTTAGCAGTGCTGATTTTGACCTGGAGGTTTTGTACTAAATTAAGGAATGAAGATTTGAGTTGAGATAGTGCAGTATTTTGCTAATTCGATTTGAGGACAAGTGTAACACTCGTTGACATCTTTTTGGTTGGACGCTCTAATTCTGCTCTCCATATCTAACAAGCCTTCCAAAGTAAATAACTAGCCATCAGTAGCATGATTGTGTCTGTTTAAACCCATTTCCCAGTTTTCTAATAGAATTTAAGTTAAAACTTCTATATGATCAAATGGTTTCTAGAACTTTGTTCCCTTCATTCACAATTTCATCAACCTAATCCAGCTGCTATGTCATTCCACTCTCTGACAGGATCAAGCTAAGTGAACACTTCATATCAGTCATGAGTTTCGTTGTGTTTGCGTGTCAACGAATGAAGGCAAGACAGGAAACAAGATTGCTTTCTTACCTGCATAAATTCCTTATGTTATGTATCAATTGGTGGATCATCAAGTGCTGGAATACTTGATCAGTTTGCTGATTTTAGGATATGGGAGAGGAGCAAGAGCAGTTCGTTGAGGAGATCTTGATTTGGTTTTCTTCTTTTCATGTTGGAGGCTTCTAATTACATAAGCTTGCATTCTAGTTGGCGGCAATGACAATTCCAACAATAATATATGGTGGCAAGATTAAAGATGTAAATAGGCTGCAAGTAAAGAAGCAAAAATATGTAAATAGGTTTTTTTTAATAAAAAGAATTTTATAAAGATTTAAAAGAAGGAGATACATTAGTATTACTTCAAAAAACTAAGGCAAAAGCAAGACGACACTGTGGAAAAATGAAAAACCAAATCAAACGACAGCATACATTAGGTGGAAGTAAGACGTGTTATCAATGTTTGGTAGCTGTAAATGGTATATAAATCTTCTCCTCGCAGTTGGAGTATCTTGAAGCTTCTGAATTAGGGCAATAGATGGATTCTTCACCTTCAAGAGGCGTTGTTATCTCCTCCTATAATTTCGTTAGATGGCAAGGGTCTCTTGGAGGTTTGATGGTTACTTCGACACTAGCTCAGCCGATTAGGTATTTTAATTTCTTCGTTGCTTCTTAGCAGTACTGTGTGTCTTCTACTTCTCTTTCATACCTATGATTATCCTTCGACCATAGCTTCTAGTTAAACATTCAGTGAATCTAGGATCGTCATGTTGCATGTCTGATTGACGTTACGAAGTAGAATGAGTTTTCTAATTTCATAGAAGATCTCAGAAGCAAGGACCTCTTTGGGCGTGTTGGTTCCTCCAAACCGTCTGAGGTTTCTTTGCTTCCATAGTCCATATAAACAGAGTCTTAGGGATAGAACTTGGATCTGTCTGTAAGGGTCTGGAGAAATTGTAGGGTTTATAAAATTTTGGATTACCACTGAGATAGTGTCCCTGGGTTTAGCCATAGGCATCTGTTGGCTATAGATTCCCATACATATCTGCTATAAGGGCATGTGAAGAAGAGATGATCTCTTATGTCCACATAGATCTTGCACAGTGGACATGTTCTATCCATTTGCAGATAATGAATTCTATCAGCATTATTCAGCCTATTTAGGACTGCTAACCATAGTATGAAAGAAGCCCTTAGGGTTAATACCTTGCTCCAAACAACTTTGTGCCATTCCACCCTTTGTTTCCTACATCTTAGGAGATCTCTCGCGGCTTTGTTTGTGAGTTTGAGGATGGGTTAGGTATTCCAGTAGAAGGTGTCCTGAGAATTACGTTGGGGAAGGTATGATGGTTAAAGATGTCTTAGGTTTTGAGGGAAGTTCCAGGTGCCCTCTGTGATCATTTGGCTGAGTTTAAGTTTGAGTGAGGCAGTTTGAGGACAACTTAGAATGCCATAGTGTTGAATAAGAGTTCCCACACTAGTCCAGTTTTCATACCTGACGTAAGTCAAGTTGCCATTCCCAATTTTACAAGAGATCCCAACTCGAATTTTATCCCTCAATTTCGTAATCTGGTTGAGAAAATGAGAGTATAAGACTGATTCCTTAATGCTCTATAGACTTCTTTCCTTGAGGAAATACGAGTGTAGCCATTTCACCCGTAGAGAGTTTTTATTCATAAGGATCCACCATAGTCCTTTCAAGATTAGGGCTTGATGTGTAGTTTTGATAGGAGTTATGCTTTCATCCTTAGGAAAGCAAATATCTGCCCATTTCACTTTAGCTGAACCTTTGACCCCATTTGGGTGATTCCATAGGAAGTTCATGAGAATTCTTTCAATGGTTTTGATGATACCTTGAGAGAGGAAGATGTGAGAGCTCCAATAAATGTGGAGGGAGTTTAACACCGATTTGATGAGTTGAACCTTCCCTATATATGACAAAGACTTGTTAACCCACGAATTGACTCTCCTCTGTATTTTCTCTAGTAATGGGGTGCATTCCACATATGAGTGTCTTTTAGTAGAGATAGGTAGTCCAAGATACAGAAGAGATGTCTTTTTAAAAAGCATTCCAGTAGATTGAGATAAGTGAGGTCCTAGAGTAGTAGCTTTTTTGGATAGAAGGAAATGGCTCTCTGTTGGATTGAATTGTAGTCTAGAGAAGTTTCTGAATTTGATAAGTGCTGCCATATAACTTTGTATGGATTCCATTGAGGCCCTACAAAATAAAAGTTGATCATCTGCAAAGCAGAGGTTAGTTAAATTGATCTTTTTGCATTTAGCATGGCATCTGAATTTTGGGTTTTTTAGGACTTCATGCTTGATAAGGGAGTTAAGAGTCTCCATACAAAGGATGAAAAGGTAGGGGGACAAGGGGTCCCCTTGCCTAAGTCCCCTTGCTGCCTTAAAGAGTATGGTAGGAGTGCCATTGATTAGGATAGAGAAGGAGGAGGTTGAGATACACTCTTTGATCCATTTTATAAAACCATTGGAATCTGTGAGCCATCAACAGAGTCCATAGGAAATCCCAACTCACACTATTAAAAGCTTTGTGGAAATCAACCTTGATTGTGTAATTTGGAGAGTAATTAGATCTAGAGTAGCCTTTTAGAAGCTCTTGTACAATTGTCTCCTATATGTCTGTCTTGCATAAAAGTGCCTTGGTTTTCACTGATTAGCAGAGCTAGGGTTTTTTCAGTCTTGAGGCAAGTATCTTGGATATGATCTTGTAGATGAAATTAGTACATGCAATTGGTTTGAATTCTCCAAAATGTGTAGGATTGGAGCATTTAGGAATCAAACAAATAAAGGTTCTATTAATCTCTCTAAGTAGGACCCCCTTGGAAAAGAATTCGTTGACTACCTCTATAACAAACGGACCTATCTCCCTCCAAGACTTCTGGAAGAAGTATCCATCTAGACAATCAGGGGCATGAGCTTTGGAGCCATCCATGGCAAAAACTGTAGCTTCTATCTTTGAACTTTCAACTGGTTTTATGAGGAGTTTCACATTGGCTGATGTGATTTGTTTGAGGGATAGGGATTTAAGTTCATCTAACGTAGCATTTGAAGAGTTAGGAGTTCCTAGTAGTTCTTTAAGTTCCTAGTAGTTCTTTAAAGAACCTTACTTCCACCTCTTGAATATCTTGTTATATCTGTAGATTAGCACCCTCTTTGGAAGTTATAGAAAGAATTTTGTTGTTGTTTTTCCTCGCAAGAATAGAGTTGAAAAATAATCTAGTGCATTTGTCACCATCTTTTAGCCAATGTACTCCAGCTCTTTGCTGCAGGAGAGAGTTGTGGTTGTGTGTAGCCTTTAATAATTGTGATAACACATTCTTTTCTCTATCAAGTAGAGTTGAATCAGTAGGAAGAGCAGCAAGCCTTGCTTAGATATCTTGAAGTTCCAGTATGTAGGTGTTTATTAAGGAAGTGGTAAGCCTTTGTAGAGAATTTAGGATCTTCATTTGCTGTTTGATAACTTTCAATTTCTGGACACAACATAATTGCTTAATATCTTGACAACTATATACTGCACCTCTTATACATGCCTCCACAAACCCTGGAACATGCGTTAGGAAGTTGTTGAATCTGAAGGGATAGTGTTTGCTAACTTTTTGGAATAGGTTGTCCACTATGAAAGGAGTATGATCTGAGAAGAGGGGGTCTTTGAATGTAGTAAGGATGCCCGAGAAGGTCCTAAGCCAAAAAATGATTTACCAGTGCTCTATCCAACTTTTTCCTGATGTGCCAAGCATAATTTTGTTTATCGGACCAAGTAAAAGTATGGCTGTTATACTTAAGATCTGTCACCCCTAACTCCTCCATCATGTCTTTCAAATCGATTGAATAATTCTTTAGGAAGCAATTTCCTTATGCCTCTGAGGGGTATAATATGGAGTTAACATCTCCACATATTAGCCAAGGAATAGAAACAGTGTTGCTCAATAAAGTCAGGTTGTTCCATAGGTCTCTTCTTTTGGAATCAGAAGTTGCTTGCATAGATGAAAGAAATGTTTATCTGGATGTGCTTCTGTAAGAAGAGAATATTTTCAAATGCATAGCTTTTTCACTAGAGTCTAATATATCCACCTTTAGTTTATCCTCCCTATAGCAAATTATAATTCTGCCTAATGCATGATGTTGGTGATTTGTAATCATGTTCCAGTAGGATCCAAAAATGTCCAGTTTTGCTAAATTTTCGAGTCTGATCTTGGTTTCTAGTAATCCGAATATGAGAGGCTTCTCTCTCAAAACAAAGTCCCTTAGAGCTAGTTGTTTGCTGGGACAATTTATTCCACGCACATTCCACGGATTATAGACATAAATTAAAAGGTTTAGCTTGTGTTGCCCTTCCCTTTGCCCTTTTTTTGACCTCCTTGCCTCTATTGTATGGAATTCAATATTTCCTGCATTTTCTTTAAAAACAGTAGAGCCTTTAGGAGTTACTATAGTCTCAGATTGGATAGGATTAGTGCTACTCACTGATCGATTATTTCTGCAAGTGTACAGAATCGTCCTAGTACCCGCACAGTGAATATTCTAAATTCGTCTCCCTCAAGGACCAATTCTTTTACCAGTCAATTTAAACCTAATTAATTGTATGATATCGACAGAAAATTGTA
>JANIHZ010000208.1:45859912-45872032 GCA_027478365.1 Erythroxylum rufum | reverse complement strand
AACTTATGGAATAAAAATCCTCAATTCATTCCAATCAGATTAAAATCATCAAACTAAAATCCTCAAAATAATTTAAAATAATTTAATCATGCCTAATTCGAATCGGGGCCCAACAACCTTCATTTTCTCCATCACACAAATGTCTATAGATCCATAAAGGGGGAAGAGAGATAACATATGCATAGCAGGTAGAGAGTGCCCATTAGTACCACAATTCATTCTTTCAGAGCGGGCCATTAATACAAACACAGTAAGATATGATGCCTTAATGTTAAATAGGGATATGCATACCAGGTCGAGAGTGCCCATAAGTACCACAATGTATGCTAGAAAGGGGTTAAGAAAGGAGCGACAAGGTTGATATGCTTTTGAGGTTGAGAGAGGAAATCAGCTAAGATGTTTTGATGGTCTTTGTTATGTTTAACTGTGAATTTATAGCGGGAGAACCAATCTTTCCAATGAAGCAATTGACTCTTTGGTAGAAGTTTTTTATTTGGATCTAATGTCTTTGGGAAGGACTTATTTTCCATTTCTAATATAAATAGATAAGGGCTAAAGTGGACATTAAACTTTTTTATACCTCTTTTGATTGCCAAAATCTCTTTGTAGATTGTATGATAATGCTTTTTTGAGAGTTTAAATTTTTCGCTAGCATGTCCACAGTAAAATCGTTGTCCTTCTATCCCCTCTATTAAAATTGCTCCCCAAAAATCTTCACGAACATCAGTCTATAAGATTCGCTTTCCTTTGTTAGGAATCTTTATTAGATGTAGATGCTGACTGATCTTCTTCAATTACTTGATTGTCTTTGTCTGCTCAGGACCCCTTGGTGGTGAATTTTTATTCAATAGTTTTGATAGTTGGCTGACACATTCTGACATATAAGAGATGAAATCCCTAATATAATTAATAATTCCCATAAAATATTGGATTTGTTTAACAATAAGGTTTGTGTTAGGGAAGTTCAATAGTTCCCCAATTATATATGGCTGGACTGGTAGAAACCATCATGAAATTTCATACTTATAAAATCTATATAGGTTTATCCAATTTGGCTTTTGCAGGCTTAAAGCATAATCCCATACTTATGTGTGAGATCCAAAAATTATTTTAGCAGGGCTTAATGCTCTTGCGGAGTTTGAGAATAAAGCAGAATATTGTTAATGTAAATTAAAGCAATCGATAGAATATCGTCATAGATCCTTATTATGGCTCTTTGAAACAATGATGGGCAAATTTTGACCCAAATTACATGAATGTCCACTAGTACTTGGTATTAGGAATGCATAATGTTGTCTTATACTGATTCTTTGGGTCAATACCAAAATTTCAAAATTCAGGTTTTAAATCATAATTTGAGAGTATTTTTACCTCTTTCAGAAATAAGAATCGTGTATTTATATTAGGTAGAGGAAATGTCATATTGAAGGAAATTATTCAGAGGCTTGTAATTAATAACTAACCTCCTTTTTCTTCTGTTCTTTTCTGCTCTTTTTTCATATAAAAAGATTGACATACCTAATCTGATTTTGTTAGCTCGATCAATCTTTATTTCAATAGTAGAACGCACTCCTCTTATGCCATCTTTAAGTAATATGGATTCTGGATTCATTCCTTGATGAGTAGCCTTTGTTGAATAAATGTCCTCTTTTTTTTTAACGACAATTTGATATAAAATTCTTAATTATGCCATAATGGATGTGGATAATTGAATTGGTTATAACTTTTCAGGCAATATTGTAAGAGTTGATCTTTGCTATCTTCATATCCAATAGGAGCATCTTGTATCTTGAAGATGTTGTAGTCTTCAGTGTACTCACAAAAATGTTTGAAATGAATCCCTTTTGACAAGATCTATAACTTTTCTTCTTGGTAATAACCATCTATTTTAATAGGTATATCAGGATCAGGAAGATTGCTTCCTAATAGTTTTGTCCAAATAATACAACTTGGGAAGAACCTTATACTAACCCTTATTTTTGTAATAAGGTATATCTTAAAGGATTTGTCATCAGCTGCAGTAAAGTATTCCTCATAAGGTTACCATTCGTTTGAAGGAAGAATATGTGGTCTCATTACACTTTTATAAAAGCTTGTATCCATGTAACCAATAGCTACAATTGGTCTAAGATACCTTTCTAAAAGCAACTGGAGTTTGATTTATGGTGGTGTTACTACTAGCTTCCTAGGCTCTAGCTTGAAACAAGATCATTTCATCATGTACATTGCTTCATCATATTCTTTTATAAGAGAAGAGACTTCAATATCATTATATTCATAGTCAAATAATTCAAACAATGTCCCTTCATCTTCACTGGATTATTCTTAAAAAAGAGACTCAATGTCCTCATCTTCTCTTATAGGCATCATAGTTTCAATAGATTGTAAGATTTTCATATGATTTTTGGACTTTTTAGGGCACCTTTTCTATAATGACCTGGTTGTCCACAAAAGTAACATTGGTTTGGTTTTCTAATTTTAAAAGCATGCTGCTTGAAGAATCTTATTCTCATTTTCTTCCTTAAGTTGAAAGAGTGAACTCTTAATGGTTCTCTTCTAAAGTGTTTCTCCTTTTTTTTAATGTTGCATGCACATTTCTACATGTCTTTGCATTTAATCTTTAAGTAGGGCCTCTTGCACACTTGTTTCAGTTAAGGCCCACCTTTTAAAATAGCTTTAAAGAACTTACGTTGTTCACATAATTTATACAACATCACTAAAGCTAGTTGGTAGATTTCTCTAAGTGAGATTTCAGACATATCTCTGTAAAGAAAATTGATTGTTCTTTGTAATTCTGGCTATAACTCACCAGGAAGGGAGGCAATGAATATGTATCAAAGATTAACATCATTGAAGCCATTGAATATAATATTTTTCAGACATTCTTTGGAAATGCTTTTGTAAATATTTCTTATTTATAGAGCAAAATTTCATTTTAAAGTACTCATGTTTGCTTTGTTAGTCAATAAGCTAAAAATATCCAATGAATTCTTTATTAATCAACAAGGAAGCAGTTTATGATAATTATAAGACTCACATATATCTATTTTCACCAAGGCTTTGGAACTACTCTCTTAAAGTTCTGGTCATTCTGTGGACAAATTCTGTCAAGATGTCTTTAAGAGACATATATGACCTTGTAATTTGAAGATCTATCAGGCATTGAATTCGTACAATTGATCTCTCCATTTTATTGGTGGGACATAATTAAAATTAAACCATGGACCTAAAGTAGGTTTATAGATGGGAGTTATTTGTGGTATGATTGGTTCAGTCATTAACTCAGCATCGTCAACCTTAGGTTTAACTTCTATAGGTGGTTAAGAATAGTGTGAAATATCCAACAACATTTGAGATATTAAATGAGATCTACAAGTTGTTCAGAGTTTTTCGTAAAAGAATTAGAATATTGGTTATTAATGTGATTGTAAAAGCTATGTGGTACTGTGTGACTTTTAGAGCTATTTAGAACTAGCTGAAGAGTATCTATGAATTTTTGGTTAGGCATGGATTCTTTTATTGTGTCCAGGAAAGGTTTTTCTTTTGGTGGAGAGGTTGGTGGTGTATTGATTTGTAGAGGCTTAGAAGTTGACCGAATGTCCTTTGTTAGCAGGTTTGGCTTGAAGGGTTTTGATGGTTTTGTAAGGGTTTGTCTGAACAATGGATAGGACATTTTGAAGACTTTTTCTATAGTCAGTGGTGTCATGATAGGATGGAGTGTTATAAGTATGTCTTACGACTAGAAATGTAAAGGGGTATGATTCATATATGGCTCTGGATTGTTCTTTAGCCATATCTGACTCAATTTTTTTAAGCTCTTCTCAAACCTTTTGAAGTTCCCTTTCCTTCTTAGAGAAGTCTGGTCCACAATAATCTTGGTCAATATATCTTTTTAAATCAGAATCAAGTTGGGTAGCTTGATTGAGTAGTCGTTGATGTAATTGTCACACTTGAAGAGATAGGCCATCAAGCTTTGAATTTAGTCCTTCTGTCTGTTGAGATAGACCATCAAGCTTTGAATCATTCTCTTAAGGACATTGTTTTGTACTATAACATGTTGTGTCTGCTAATTTATTACTTCTTCTACTGGAGAAACTGATACATGATTGCCATGTGGATTGATACTTGTTGATCTTGAGTATGGCCTTACAGATACCCTAGCGGTTTTTTTTTTTAGTATGGGCTTCCAAAGGAGAAAAATCTTCCCCATATGATTTCATCATCATACAAGGTAATGGTTTGGAGATCTCCTTAGGGAGTGGAGAAATTATTGGTAGAGACCATCTTGGTTGGAATAAATGCTCCTTTCCAACTGCTTTTAATAGTTTAGAGAGATTCTTTGGTCAATGCTTAGGATTCTTAAGACTAATCCAAGGTCTCGAATCATCATCTTCATTAGACTTGGGTTGGATCTTCTTTTGCGGTTGATATTGAGATATTGACTTTCTGCTGGGATATTCTCTCTATTGAGAAACATAAATTTTGTCATCACTATCGGAGTCTTTATCTATCGAACATTTGCAGTCCAAATTGCACATAGATGGATCTACATCCTAGATGAAATGGCCATTGATATGGCTAACATACATCTTATGTCCATCAGTGTGGACAAAGTAGATTGAAGGACCACTAATACCTTCTTTATGAGAAAATGTTTAGTAATCATCATTGTTGGCCCAAAGGAAGCTTTGGATGATTCTGGATTCTCTTCTTTAGACTTGCCGAAAACAAAATTTGTCATTCCATTCTTTAAACTTCTTAAGATTGGAGAAGTGGTAGTATGAATAGAGTATCAACGAGGAGTATAAAATTATTTCTCGTAATTTGTGATCTATTACGTAGACATTAACTCAGCCAATTGTTGTGATGGTTATTATTGTGGAATCTGGATGATTGTGGTCTCATTTTGATACTTGACTGCTACCATATAAAGAGCAGCTTGTGTAGAGTTTGAAAAGTTCAAATCTAGGGCATAGTTTTGCAATATGTAAATGATCTGATGATGGAGTGAGACCATGATAGCAGAAGGGATCTTGCTTAGCTCCAACAATTTGAATTTGAACTTCCAGTCTAGTGGGGAAAGTCGAATCATGAAGCTAGATGTTGAAGTCTAGAGTAATAGTGATGATGACACTTTCATTATTAAGAGTGGTTAAAAGGGTGTCGATCAAGGCATTTTGGTAAGATGTGTATGTCGTATCTAAGAGAGAAATCATAATTGTTGCTATAATTGCTTTTCTTCAATATAATATTAAGACTATGTGAATAGCGCTTAATGGAGATGTATATAATCTTGTTCTAGCCATAACGAGATGAGTTTAGAGAAAAACTTCAGAGTTAAGTATTATTCTGTAGAAGTGAATTTTAGACCACATTAGTCTAATATAGATCCTTGGATCAATTCTTTATGTTGAGGTCTATATGTAGAAATTAAAGAGCCAATACTCCTTTTAAATTATCTAGACCTGTGATACAGACTATTTCAGGTTAATAAAAGTAGCAGGGTATCATGGATTTTGGTTTCTTCAGGCAAGTGAGTAAGAATTGAAGAGAAATGATCTGAATTTGATGAGGTTGGAATTTCACTGATGTTTGTTTTGGGTCTAACTAGAAAATCATTGACAATGTGTAGCCGTAAATCTACAGGCATTTGAGATTTTCTCTTCATCTTAAAAAAACTATTTCTTCAATAAAATGAAAACTACCCAATTATCTCGAGACATCAAGATTGATGATACTCAACTACTTTTATTAAGTTCATATACTTTATATTATAGAAAAGATTATTGAAGAGAAAAGCATTGGAAAGCTCGAGGATGGGACTTAGGAGAGGCAATCAGAGAACACAGAGACTAGTAGCTGTCAGCCTCTGCATCATTTCTTTGAAACCTCGCCCAATTTAAATGGCGTTTTTTGTCATCTGCAACCGCAACGTCACCAATAACACTTCGTAGGAAGGCATAAACAACCCTACACCAAGACTAACACCGACAGTCACTTACGCCCATTCTTTCTCTCGATTTATGTTCCTTTCTTAGAAGGTTCCAATCTTTCTTCTTCGTAATTACGTCTTTGCATGTAGAGGATCTATATTTATAACTTTTATACGCTGCCCGTGAACAAAATTGGTGAAGGTTATATATGCAAAATGAAGGCTTTGTAAGGATCAAAGATGAACTTTATATGAAACGGGACAAGCAGAGGACATAATTAGCTCGCTGAATTGCGAATGTAGAGAGGTGGGATTTGATATGAATGATAGCGACTCATCATTTGAGTTTGCAGAGGAGGATTAATAAGCAACAGTAACAACATTAAATAGTGAAGCAAGTATATCTAGATTTTCTCTATTCTTCAACTTCTTCTCCCTGTAATCTGTATATTGTCCTTTCCTTTTTAAGAACTGGCAGAAATTGTGGCAAGAGTGACCCTAGTTATGGATAACTATGTTGCACATCTTCTGAGACAATCAGTGGTGGGGGTGCTACTTTTGATAGTCTATTCGGAAACAGTGATTGTTCTGTTACTAAATATATGTATACTCCAATAGGAGCCAGCATTTGCTACATTGTTTATTTCCACCACCTCAGTTGAATTAAATTCCACATATCTGGTTGACTCTTTCGCTTTGAGGAAAATGTGTAAGTTTCATTCTCTATGTTATGATGACATTCCAACTATTGTTTTCTGGGACTTTAGGAATCGAAAACCCAAGGATCAAGTGTTTTCTTTGAATTGTTATGTATCAATCTTATTCACTATCAGTTGTTAGCTTTTGCCTTTAACTAAAGGGAATTGTGTCCGCCCTGAAATGAAGTCGAGATTAGGCTGGCAAAGGCACTCCCTTTCCCTTGCTCTAAGTGCCCAAAATAAGATTAAAGAAAATTTTAAAAAGTTATATTTGGGTCAAGATTCAGGAAGATTCCTAGGCTATTTATGTTCTACAGCCTCTTTTCATACCTGCTGCCAACAGAAGAAATAATGTCTTGTTTTTTATTTGTCCTCAACAACTAGAAAATAAATCGTTTTCTGATACAAATTAGTATGTTAAATCACGTATTCCAAACAAAGTAAAATTTTCCGTGAATAAGCGATGGGTATGGGTTTGGGAGTAGAAAAAAGAATACCTCATAAATTAATCTCTTATTATTGTCATATTATTGTTGATCATGGATGTGTTCAAAAAAAGAAGTCGGCGCATCTCTAATTGGCCCAAACAAACAGACATCTACCAAACATCAAAAAAACAAATATCATACGCAACGCAAAATCAGACCGTCCAAAACTAAATCTAGCTTTCAATAATTAAATCACAAAACAAAATAACAAGTATCCTGATTAACTCAAAAGAATTAGGAACACCAAAAGCTCCGAGTCTTTAAATTTAACATCTAATACCTACACCATCCAGATCAGAACTAGACGGTTTCATCAGGTTTCTCCAAAGACCATTGTATGCAAGTGGGGATCTCCAAAAGGTTTGAAGAAAAAGGTATACATACAAATGCATCTGTCAATGAAGTATTAGGTAACGAAGCAGAAGAATCTAAAGGTCGAGTATGCGAATGGAAGAAGAAGAAGCTCAACCTGCCAAAAGTCATCATTCTGTCTGCACCCCCCCATCATAAACTCCAGGTGACTGGTGATAGTCTTGACCCCAAAGAATTTCAAAAACCAGCTGAGGGGCAAAAGAGGAAAGTAAAGCCAAAATTCCCCAGTTTAAATACCGAAACATACCACCAGAATCAGTCATAGGGGTAAAATAGCCAGACCCCACAAAGCCACAATTTCCCAACAAATTCACCTACTCGCTTGAGTCCTCAATTTTTTTAGTATCTTTTTTTAAATAATTTTTATGATGTGATTTTCGTTGTTTTCTCTTTAGTCCTTAAAAATCTTTCCCCCCCCTCCTCCTAAGCTTTCTTCCTACTTGCAATCACTACCTCAACACAACGCAAGACAACCATCATCCCCAACCAAAAGAATTCAATCCCCACTTTCTCCCCGTAAAATGTGCGTCAACATACGTTCTACTTGGTTGAAATGGGTGATGAAGCAGAATGGTCCACACCTCCTTGAGCACTAACGTGTCCCAGTCCCCTGCTGCTCGAAAGTTCTGACTGGCTGCTCAAATCCCCAGATGACGAACTACTACAAATTGCATCTGTTGGAATACCAGCTCCACTTCTAACAATGTGATTAGAAGCCTTCTCTTCCAATGAAATACTTTCAATATGACCTCCTAGAATGTCGGCACTGGACTGAGGAGTTGATACATTTGCAAACTGAACCGAAGGTGGCATTATCCATCTCTTCCAGTCATTTTGTCTCCTAATTTTGTCACCCTACAAGATTATGGAAAGAAAATTGACAAGGATGAACCACAACATGTAACAGCACATTATAAAATGGCATTTAGATCTAATTAAGTTATAAATTGTGGCAAAAGCAGTTCACAACAATTGTGCCTATAGTGCCACTTGCTAGCAGCCCGGATGTCATTAACATCGGGAGTACCTGCAGTCAGCTGCATTTGTTTGTTAAATGTGGATATCATGTTTCAGACAGCATAAATTATTTCGAGACGATACAATGATAAAGCAAAAAAATCTTTACAGCAAAATATTGACAGTAGAAGTGATAAAATAAGTAAAATCACATTAGTGAGTGATTTTCAGATATGCTTAAAATGGTGTTTTGCCCGAGTAGACACTTCATGAAGAAAAAGCCTAGTACAAATGCAATAAAAGAAGTACCTGTACTTCCACTATGTTTGAATTTCTCATCGAGTCCAATATAACCTGAATATTTGGAGTCAATTGTGCCACCTGAAACATAAACCAGGGACATATAACCTTGCCTCAATAGCATTTACTAAGGTCTCTCAACATTGTAAGCCCGGAAAATTTTTGACCTAATAAGAATGGATATAGGATTGAACAAACTACAATCCAAAGTGTCATGTCAAAATCATCAGATAACAAAAGCATTTACAAGAGTTTGAAACAAAATTATGAATAAGCATTCAATCTGCAAACTGCAAACTTGCAGGGGCTCAATGAAACTAATTTATATCTAAAAAATTCTTAAGCCACTCATCACATAAGTGTGAACTATTCTAGCAAAGGCAGCAAAATCAAGCAACTGCTGGTATTCCTCAACAGAATTCAACAAATTTCCACAAAACATTGATATCCTTTCCTGATAGTTGAGACATCTGAGTTCAGTGTTTAACATTCTAATCTGCACCATGAAATTGCACTATTCATTTAGCTACAGTTAACAATCATCCATTCCAAGGAAAAAGGAACTTGCCATGATTTACACCAAAATGTATCAATTGCAAGTGCATATGCAAAACAACAGTAAGGGATACTTATATCTAATGGATGATTACAGCAATTTGTTTTTTTCACCAGTAATACGAGCTTAGCAATTTGTTTTATTGAAGCAACTCACTTTTTTAAAGCCTGCTATTAATGAAACATGTACCCAGCCCTGGTCATCCATGTTCTGCCGCAAGAAGGTATCTTTAATTAAATTTTCATCACTGCAGGAAACAAATATGACATGAAAATGCAGTTAATTTCCATAAAAAAGGAGGAACAGGTTGATGTGCATACTGCAAAAAAATATGAAAACCCATGTAACAAGAGAAAAGAACGGATAAGCACCTGAAATAGTAATTTATCTGCTTCATTATATTATAATGCAGCTGAGGGTCAGGGAAGAACATTGCAGGAGGTGGCATTCGTGGTGCAACATAATAAACCTGCACGGGAAACTCTGAAAACAGACAAGATGTTAGAGCAGATCTTCATGAAAGAAAAAGCAGAAACAAATGGAGACGCTTACCAGGAAAGCCCATTGGGTTGCCAAAACCTTGCAAAGGTGAAGATGCCACATATGATGCAGAAGTTGGAGGAAGAGCTGAAGACAGTGGTGGATGCCTCATAAACCTTGTGAAAGGTCTCTGTGACTGCATGTGGCCATCTCTACCATTGAAATGTCGTTGGTTATTCCAACCTTGGTTCACACGATCTTGATCACGCCTGCCCCCAAGGTTGTGATGATGAGAACTGTCTCCACGAGAATGTAGTCCACCATTGCGGTTCCGGAAAGAGTTGCGCATCTGTTGTTGGTGATCATTGGCACCACGGAGTTGAGTATTCCTTTGTGAATGGTCTCTAGGAGAAGAGTTATCTAAATGCCCTTCGCCTACTGGACCCTGCATTCCTGGTGGCTGAGAAGTACCATCATTAGAAGAAGAGTTAGTGCTATTGCGCTTCATTGATCTTGATCGAGCTGATACCATATGGTTTGGTGTGGAATTGGGGTTTGCATTATTACTAGATTGTCTCGGTGATGAAGAAGAAGGCATGGTTTCAGCTCCCTGTAGTTGTCAAAAAGAGTAGAATATTAAGCACCGGATTTTAAGCAAACTCATATCAAAAGAACAGGGCATTGGCCGGCAAATGTTTTAAACTTCAAATCTCAGAAATTTCTTCTTATAATGATCAATCACTAAATTTTCTTTGGATTATTGATGAAAAACTAAGCAATTTCTTTTGAAAGCAATTTATCATCTACAAATTTTCATGAATTTATCAGAGATAAAGTGAATCAAGAAAAATATGTAGATTATTATAATAGTTTAATAAGTACCCAATCAATTTAGACATAATGAATAACTCCCAAGTATAAGGTAGGGAAAAAAAACTAATTCAGCATGCTCTTCAGCAACCGAACTAAAAGTAAAATTGAACGTTCTTACATTCAAGACATAATTAACAACTAATTCTCATAAACTTCCTCAGAAACCGAACAGACAACGTAAAGTTTAATATTCAGCAAACCTGTGAAACAGAGTCCGGCAACGATCCATCGGATAAGCCTTTCAATGAATCAGAAGAGGACTTCGTTGCACCTCTAGCTGACTTAGAAAGAGGAGGCCACAGCTCGGCCCCCATAACCGTCCCAACCTCCGAAGTCCCATTCAACGGCTTGTTCCACGCCGGCCGCTTACCGGCATTGCTACCGGACACATTCCCATTGTCCGAAAAATCATCCTCCACCGTCGAAGAAGCCGATGAGGAAGCCGAAACCACCGCGGCTTGCTCCTCCGCCGCCGACGGCAAATAAGGAGTAGCCGTGATCCGTTCCGATTCACCGAGGACGATATGCGTCCATGGGGACGACACCGCCCCGCCGGTACGCCGCGATTGGGGGCTACCGCCCTTCGTGTTACTACTATTACTGTTATCGACGACGGAGTGACGCGGAGAGCGATTGCTCGCCGTCGTCGTCATGATCGAAGCAGTACTCGTCATTAGAGAACCAACAATGACCTAGTTTTCCAAGAAACGATGATCGGGGAACAAAACTTAGAGAAGATCAAATCACAATTGGAGACTTAATCGGATAGTGAGGGTTTGCGAAAACAGGAATATGGGAGGAGTAAACAGCGGCGATCGGAGAGATTAGGCCAACAGCGTTGGTGGCATTGCTGCTTAATCTTATTCCTCGTCTCTCTTCTCTGATTCTCTAAGAACGCTCAGGTCAGGTTTTTGTTCACTTGCGTGATATTTTGACGCAACTAGCGTTTTTATACATAGCACTAGTTCTATTTGGGATTGGATTGGATCAAGTAATTTTAGGTATTGAATTTTAATTATTACCTAGAATTAGTTTAAGATGGCTAGGGTGCTGACTACTGAGGGAGTGTTTTGTTTTATAGCGATCATGTCTCCGATCCAAGTTAAATTTTTGCAATGGTAGAAGTTCGATAGGATACTAATATGTAATATCGTCAAATCAGATAGTTTTCATTTTAAATTTTTTGACACCTTATCCAACATAACTAATTTAAATCATTTACAAATTCTTTTTCATATAGCTGCTGAATTCGAATTTGAATTTGAATTTGAATTCTATTACGGTTTAGTATAGAATTATAATAGGATATTAAGTTTTAAAAAATGTAATAATTGAAAAAGATCCTATTTACAAATGTATTTAATATTTAAAAAGAAATTTATAAAATTTGTAAATTATAGACATGCATAGAAAAATTGAAAAACTTTATTTATATAAGTTTATTAGACATAAAATTTAAGAAGT
>JANIHZ010000208.1:45706275-45721086 GCA_027478365.1 Erythroxylum rufum | reverse complement strand
AACTTCTTTTCAAAATTATATAAGTAACACATTCTAATCCAATTAGAAAACTATTTCTAATCTAATTACAAATTATTTTTCCTTACTTAGAAAACTATTTTCTAAAATTAATAGGAAACTACTTTCAAAATTAAATAAAACACTTTTAAATTAAATTATGATAGTTATTATATATTACTTATTTAGAGATTTATTTTGTCACGACCCCGTACCACATCGGGCCCATGACAACCATCGCATAACCAAGCTAAGGACACTCATGGTACCCTTAATCTGACTATGCAAAGCTAATTGAAAAATCTCTTCTTTTCTTTTCTTTTCTTTTTTTTTTGAAAAATTTGGGCAGCACAACGACTGTGTTTCAAAAATCCCAAAAGCTGCAAACATTTTTAAACACAGTTCTATATTCACATCCAACCACAACTTTAGGACTTTAATATCCACTTAAGGAAATCTCAACAATAGTATCAAAAGATTCATACATAAAGTCATTTATAAAATACAAAGCAATCAAAAGTTTTCATTTATAAAATACAAAGCAATCAAAAGTTAACTTACAAAATCATAAAGTGTATTTACATAAACACAATTCATGAGCCACTAGACAATAAAAGTACAAAATAGGAAACTATCCACGTGCTATAATACCCCGAAAATGTCAAAAGACCACACGATCTACTCAGAGCTTCAAACTCACTAAATTAACTTGCATGGTTAGAAAGCGGAGGGGGTGAGTACACTAGGAACTCAGTGACCAGGAAAAACATATATCACAGATAGAATTGGTTCATACCAAGATAGTGTAGATAACCTATGAAGTGAATATATCATGCATAAAAAACACATAGGCCCAGCCTATGACTTAATGTACACTGGTTAGTAACCATATAGGCCTAGCCTATTTACTCACTCATCCGGTGAACATAGGTCCCAGTTCCAGTACACAAAAGCATAAAAACATCATATGTATCAATCAAATCTCGATTGGAAACCAATATTAGGATAAGCCAAAACAATCATATGTGACACCATTAGTCGGCCAAACTAATGTGCACTCCCACCGGTACTTGGTATTGGCTCTACTGTCATCCGTGGTGAGTTCGGACTAAGGTGGACAAGAGCGTTATGACCCTAGCTGATGACCTCGTCAGTGTCCAGACCCTAGGTGTAAAATCACCCGCAAGTCCCGTAGAAAGGTTTCATGATATATTTCATTCATCTAAACCATGTTTCATGCATAATAAAGCATGAAGAACAACATATCTTATCACCAAATTCAAAATCCTAATATCGAGAGAGATGAGACAAAATTTACCTAAACATTCCTTTGGTGATATCTTCCAATCCTTTGAGAATTTCTCAAATCTAATGATAAATTTGAGTTCCTTGACCTCAAATTAGCTTAGAACACCTTGATTAAGGTTGAAGAATCAAAAACTTGGTGGAAAATAGGTGATGGTAGAAACTTATTTCTTTCTCGCCTCTCTTTTCCTCTCTTCTCCCTTCTTTTAATTAAAATTAAGGTTGAAGAATCAAAAACTTGGTGGAAAATAGGTGATGGTAGAAACTTGTTTCTTTCTCTCCTCTCTTCTCCTCTCTTCTTCCTTCTTTTGATTAAAACTAAGTGTTTTAAGTCCTTAAAAATGTGATGCACGGCCATAAGTGAAAAGAAGGGTCTAGAATATTGACTCTTCTTTTACCAAATGAGGTGAAATTACCATTTTGCCCTTAGATTATGTGAAATTACAATTTTATCCTCCAAACTTTCCTAAATTTGTAGTTAAGCCCAAAGTTTAGAAATCTCCAAAACTTTTATTTTTATTTTGGTCCTTGGACTCTTAGAAATAATAATTAAGCTCCTTAACTTCATAAAATTACATATTGGTCCTTCAAGAATTGAAAAATTACATTTAAGTCCCTTAACTTTTAACAATTTGCAAATAAGCTCTTATGTACATCAACTTTTCCAATTAAGCTTTCTAAGTGTCCAATAAGTCTATAAATCATGTCTAATCACCTCTAAGGCACTAGAACACATTCAATTCAACCACCATGGTCATATCCATCCAATAGACTCAATTCTACACACTTAAAAGCTTATATGTCGGAAATCTCCAAGATTTCGCATACCATTTCTAAGTTCATATAAGGGCATATAATATTATAAATCATTGGCATACGTATCAAAAGGATTCAAATACATCTTTGAACTCATATACAACCATGTATATATCAATATATAGTAGTATCTCCAAATAAAGAACAATACATAAGGGCCCAGAAAGTCAGGCATTACAAATCCTCCCCTCCTCCAAAGAGTTTCATCCTCAAAACTCGTAAGTCTAGGATACAAATAAATGGGGGTACTGACGTCTAATAATATCCTCATGTTCCTATGCCATCTTCTCGACCCTGTCACTCTTCCAAAGAACCTTAACCGTGGGTAACTCCTTGTTGCGTAATCCCTTTATCTTTTGATCCAAAATCTAAACTGGTTTCACCTCAAAACTTAGGTCTCAGCTCTACTGGAGGTGTCTCCAAAACATGAGATGGATCTGGTTAGTACTTTTTAAGCATCGAGACATGGAATACATTATGGATCCTATCCAACTCCGATGGCAATTCCAACTGATATGCTATAGTCCTGACACGCTCTAGGATACGGAAAGGTTTGATATTTCAAGGGTTCAACTTTCCTTGACTTTGAAATCTGATAATACCTTTCCATGGTGATATTTGAAGAAAAACCCTTTCACCAACTACAAACTCTAATGGTCGTCGTCGCCTCTTATCTGCGTAACTCTTTTGACGATCTTGGGCGACTTTCATCTTTTCTCGAATGACTTTTATCTTCTGAGTGGTGACTTCTATCAATTCAGCTCCTTTGATTTTGGTTGTACCAACGTCATCCCAACATAGAGGTGTCCTGCACTTTCTCCCATAAAGTGCTTCATATGGTGGCATACCAATACTTGTCTAATAACTATTGATATAAGAAAAATCTATCAAAGGAAAGTGTCGATCCCAACTCCCGTGAAATTCCATCACACATGCTCTTAACATGAGATGTAAGAGTTTAGAACACATCTAGTTCAGGATCCTTTAAAAGAGTTTTAACAACTTTTAGTTTTTGAATACATGTGAATTGCCTTGTCCCTATAAAAGAACATCTTAAACCTCATCTACAAGCCTTTAAAAAACCAATTTCATTAACTAAGTAGTTGTTGAATCTGAAGGGGAGTGTTTAGCCATCTTTTGGAACAAATCTTCCACTATAATTAGTATGTGATTCGAGAGAAGGGGTTCTTTAAACTTAGCAATGTTGTTAGGAAATTAAGCTAACCAATTATCATTGACAAGTGCACTATCTAACTTCTTCTTGATGAACCAATTGGAGCTTTGTTTATTGGACCAAGTGAAAGTATGTCCCATATATTTAAGGTTAGTCACACCCAACACTTCTATACAAACTTAAGTTTGTAGAAAAGTTTCTCAAGTTGCATTTTCCTTAAGCCTCTGATCTGTAAAGTGTCGAGTTAAAATCCCCACAAATCATCTAAGGTTTGGTAATGTTTCTGCTGAGATTTTTTAGAATGTTCCATTAAGATTCTTCTCTAAAAGGAAAAGTTGCTAGCATATATCAAAGAGATGATCATGTCTGTCTTCTCCTACAAAAAAAAAAGTGCTGAGGTGCATAACCTAGTCATTTGAATCTAGTAAATCCACTTGAATGTCATCAATTAGCAAATAATGATTTTTCCATAGGCATGGTGAGTGTGATTAGTAAACATTTTCCATTGGGTCCACATATAACTTAATTTGCCAAGATTCTTTGATTTTATTTTTGTTTCAAGTAAACCAACTAGGAAAGGCTTTTCCCTCATAATAAAATCCTTGAAAGCTGAAAACTTTGGAGGGCAATTTATACTTTTAACATTCCAAGTTAAAATTGACATATTAAAGAAGTTTACCTCTAGAGCTTTTCCCTTTGCCCCTTTGAGATCTTCTTCTCTCTACTGTTTGAAATTGTTCACCGCTTTTCCTCATCATTTTTTCGATTTTTTTTGTAGGTTTGAACAAATCGCGGATTAGTCTTAGGAGTTTTAAGAGATTTGATAAAATTGCCAATGATTTCAGCAGCTGTTGTAGGACCAACCAAATAATCAGATTAGGAACCACTGCAATCAATATTCACATTTATTATAGCAATATTAAAGGTTCCTTCAGAAGCTCCCTATTTTGGATTTCACTTATAACATTATTCATGTTTTAGTCATCTTAATTTCCATAGTCTCTAAGTTCTGAACATTCCTTTATATAGGTGTCTTCAAAGTCTCCCTATTATGGACTTCTGTTCCATCAACATTCATATTTTCAGTGGTCTAGTTTTCCATTGCCTCCTTGTTTTAGTCCTTTTCCTCAATCCCCATTAGTTTTTGGTAACTTCCAAACTTGAATGTTCTCCCAGCAGCTTTCCATATTTTACCTTATGTCTTAGGAGGTGGTTTCCAGTGGTAAGAGATTGCTATGCTCCCAATCTCATTATAGGGATTTAATTAAGGAGATCCTTGAACAATTCTATGCTAACATAAATTCGAGCATATCTAATCCTCTTCTTTTTGTTAGTATTCTTATCAATGCAAAAAGGTCTTTCGATATAACTATCTAAGGAACTTATCCACTAAATAGTCCAATGCTTGAGGGGTAAATTATGAAATTTATCAAAAGTGGAATGCTTTGGATTTTGATGGTTTCTAGGTCTAAGTTGGGCTATCAAGCTTGCAAAAAGATTGGTTGATTCCAATATGCCATGGTCATTTTTCAAGAATTTTATGAGCCTTAGGGTTTAAGGAGAATGCGAATAAAATGACGTTTTCCTTAAAGGAAGCACATCAGTCAATCCTTTGTTTATCTAGAATATGAGACCACTGTATATGATTGGAAATGTTGGTATTTGGTCAGAGAAGAATCTAATAAGCGTGGATTCACAGTTGTGAGCTCCTTCCTTTAAAACCTCATGTTTAGGGGAGAAAATGAGTTTTCCATTCAACTTTTTAGGTGGTTTGAAGGAAAGGCTTGAAGTGAGGTGGTCACCAACTACCTACTTCTATGTTTTCAGAGGAAAAGGTGCTGTAGGAGTTGGCAATGGAAGGTTTGGTGGGGGATTGAGATGGAAAAGGTGGAAAATCACTTTTGCCTTTGTTAGAAAAGATTAGCATGGAGTAGGAGTTAGGCCTCCTAGAAATAGAAACTAAACAACTTTTGTAGTTGGGAAGAGTAGAAAAGGGAAGTTTAAAAGCGGTAAAGAAAGTTGGTAGGAGAGAGTGGGGAGAAGGATAAGACTAAAAAACCATTGGTTACTTTTGCAGGAGAAACCAAAAGCAAGGGAGGGAAACCAGAGTTCAAGTAAGAGCGGGGGAAGAAGATGGAGATGTTGCAAGAAATGGAAGATGATCAAGAAAGTTAGAGCGATATTGGTGGCTCACCTAAAAAGTAGGAGGAGAACCAAGCTCGAGCCATTTCCTTAACTTTCCTTTTGTTCCTTGGTTTAATATTGTCTAAACTTTTAAACCTCTTTAAGCAATTTTGGAGAGAATATAAAATTATATAACTAAAGAACTCTAGAAGAAACAAATTTCATAATCAACCAAAAATCATAGAAATATAAAACTTTCTCTTTAAAAATCTCAATATAACCTAAGTTCTAAGCAATTAAAAGTAAATTCCTTTAAGGTTCAAAATTAATGAAAGGTTTTCAGGGAAAATAGGGTAAAGGCTATCAATATGGTTATAATCAATCAAGAAAAGTGATAAATCTCAAAAGTGGTTACTCCTAAAGGATAAAAATAGGTTGGATAATTATAAAAGAGAATAGGTTAAAACAAAGGGTGGAATTTAAGTATCTTTATCCTTTTAATGCTCCTATTTTAAAAAATGTGGTCTCAAATTGAATAATAAGTTCTAGAATCATCTGACTATATAAGATGACACACATCAAAGAATAAAAAGAGCATAAAATAATGATGTATTTGCTTTTGGGCTTAAAAACTAACAAATAGGCTTTATGTATGTAACTAATATGTCGCTTTCATTCAAATTAACTATCTTAATGATCACTAAAAATATGGCTGATAAAAGCAAGTCTTTTCTAACTTTTCATCCATTTGCATACTAATTTAGTTCAATAATCTATAATAGCTAAAGTCTTTTAGCCATATTTTAACTAAATTGGGATATCAGTTAGTAAAAATGAATAATAGAGATTATAATAAGCTTCAGAAATTTGAAAATTAGCCACCAAAGAAGTGAGAATCACGTAGATGAGTACAGAACAGTCATTTTCAAAAGAAAAGAAGATCAAAAATCTTCCTAGTAACTCAGATCTTGAATTGGAATATTAAAACCAATTCTCGAGCTCCTTTTATTTTTATTTCTTTTATTTTTGTCTTAATTGTTAGTTTAAACATGGTGAGTGACTAATTATTTCATATGTCTAGGTAAAAGGAAGCTCTAACATTTTCTTTGTTTAGATTAATTTATTTTAATTTATAAATGGGATATATTAATGTACATTTCCTTTAATTGACCTTAATATATGATTTGGTTATGTTTACATCGAAATCTAATTATAGTTTACTTGTGGATGCCTCAAGAGTGCTTGCATATGAGTGAATCACAACTTAGGTAATAGTGGTTAAACAAGGTGTTTAATAAAGACCTATATGATCTTTTTAGTGATAATGTGAAACCTTTCATAAGATTTCAAAACTCTTAATACATTCATAGTAGTTAAAATCTTAATAGAATATTTATTTTAGGTTAATTAGGTCATGACATCTAAGATGATATTAGGGAGATTTCTTGAATACAGGTTTGTTCTATCTCTAATGGTTGTTTACCATACCTAGATTTATATTTAGGATAATTATCAATCATCCAAACAATCCTTTTTTATTTTAATTAAGTAATAACAAAATAGTTTACTAAATTACTACTTAATACATATATAATTTTATGACGTATTTTTAAGTAAGAAAGTTAATATTATCAATGTGAAAAATCATTCAAATAGAATTTAATTTTTCTTCTTTCTTCCACTATTTTCTCTCTTTATTTCTTGATTTTTATTTACTTATTTGATTATTTATTTTTGCTATTGGAGCTTAGGAACTACTTAACAAAGTTGAACATAATAAGTTATACATGATTTTCTTTTCTATTTATGCATTATTTATATGTGAATCCTAAAGCCCTAGAGATAAGGGTTTAACAATAAGTTTGTAAAATTGTTGAAGATGATGAGAAATGTTGGATTCTAGGATGTGTTTGAATCTGGGAATTATTTAACCCAATATGGGGATTATATAAATCACTACCTTGTTAGGTTTTGGACATCCTTTTATATAGAAAAAGGCTCAAAGTTGTAAGCCTATATATGTCTCACTTATCGAAGTGGAGTTGAAAGTCAGTGTTTTCCAGCTGTACAATAGTAATGAAAATGTGAGAATAGTAGAAAGAAAACAAGGGAGAGTTCTCTACTCATTAGTAACTATGAAACCATGGTCAAGTTGACAATCGGTAGGTCATTCATTGTCCAATCGGGCTAAAATTTGGTCAACAGGTAAAGGAAACACTACTCTTCATATCCAACAGTCAATTTCCACATTAATGACTTCTAGAAAGTGATATTGGTTTCAAAATATAGGCTATTAGTAGGAGGTTTTTCTTCACTTTCTAGTTTTATGTTGCATATATTTATACTTTTGGTGGTTGATTATTGACATGGTTTTATACATTTAATTAAGAATATTATACCTTGGTTAGATCATAGTGGTGCTTGTTTTATTTTTTGTGATGACCCATAGTTTTTACCCTTAATTTAAGGGGTTTTCTATATTAATGATCTTGTGTCTCTCCATTTATGCTTGAACTTTTTGTCATTTATTTTATTTGTTTTTGTAAGTAAGGGAACCATAAATAAGATGGATTGTCTAAATGGAGCTAATTACCATCTTTGGAAGGGAAAGATGACTATTTACTATTTGTGAAAAAATTAAATTTACTTGTTCTTACAACTTAGAAGCCAAAATCTAAGTCTAATGAAGAATGAGAATTTGAGCAACAACAAGTTTGTGGCTTTATTCAGTAATGGGTAGAAGATAATATTTATAATCATATTGATAACAAGACATATGCTAGAACTTTACAAGAGAATATAATCTTTGTATGCCTTCAAATTAGGAAATAATAAACTATTTATGTTGAATTCTTTAATGAATTTAATGTATAAGGATATGACTTCCATTTCAGATCATTTGAATGAATTTCAAGGTCTTCTAGATCAATTATCGAGAATGGGCATCAAGTTTGATGGTGATATTTTAGGACTATGGCTACAGAACACTCTATCTAATTTATGGGAAACATTTAGTAATTTTAACTAATTATTCCCCAAATAGTATTGTTTCTTTACTAATTGTATATGGTGCAATTATTAATGAAGAGATGATAAGGAAGACATATGGTTTTTCATCTCAATCTAAGGTGCTTATTACCGAAAACAATAGGAGAAATAAAAAAAAGAATAGAAAACTAGTAAAGCCAAGAGCAGGAGCAAGTCCAAATCTTGATATAAAAATTTAAGTGCCACCACTGTCACAAGATGGGTCACATTAAGAAATTTTATTTTATGTTGAAAAAGGAGATCACAAGATAGGTAAGAAGATATAAAAAGGGTTTAATGACAATAATAATGTGACTTCAACTACCTATGATGAACTTGTTCTTCTTCAATATAATGACAATAATAATGTGACTTCAACTACCTGTGACGAACTTGTTCTTCTTCAAGCTTATGATTTGGTTAATATTGTATCTGATAAAATATATATGTGAATAATATACAGTGGTTCTACACTGTATGTCACACCTAAAAGGGAGTTTTTCACTTCTTACTCATTAAGTGACTTTTTCATTTTGAGGATGGGTAATGGTGTTGTTTCCAAGGTTCTTGGGACTAGTGATATTTGCCTGCAAACAGATATAGGAATTAAGTTATTGCTCAAGGGATTTAAAGTTGCTCCAGGCATGAGGTTTAACTTATTTTCTATCCAATTACTTGATAATGAAGGTTATCACGATTATTTAGGTAGAAGAAAATGGAAAATGAGAAAAGGTAAATTGGTTGTGGCTCAAGGGAAGAAAATGTTTAAATTTTACTGGATAAAAGCTTTGGTTACCAGAGATGTAATGACTACCATCAATATGGAGACATCAAATTGTGAAACCAAAGGCTCAATCACAGAAGTAAAAAGGGGCTGATTGTTTAACAAAAGAGGATGTGTTTCCTAGATTGAAGAATGCAAAGCTAGAGAGGTTTTCTCACTGCATAGTTGGTAAGCAGACTAGAGTATACTTTAAGAAGCATTCTTCCTCAAAAAAGGTAGAGTTCCTTGAAATGGCACTATTGGACATTTATGGCACTTTGAAAGTAAATTCATTTAGTAGTGCATTTTATTTTGTTACCTTAATTAATGATCATTCCAAAAAGCTTTAGGTTTACACTCTAAAGAAAAAAGGAGAAGTGCTTAAGAAATTTAAGTGATTTTAAACATTAGTTATGAGATAATCAAAGAAGAAGCTTAAATGCATGCTAATAATGATAGTGAGTATAGTGGACCCTTTGGCACTTATCCCAAGCAACATAAAATTAGACATGAAAAGACTCCTCCGAAGACTTCTCAGATAAATGGGTTAGCAAAAAGGATGACAAGACTTTGATAGAGAGAGTTAGATATATGCTCTCATATGCAAAATTACCTTAATAATTTTAGGGTGAGGCACTTTATACAACAGTGCATATGATTAATCTTTTTCCTACAGTTTCTCTAAATAATGAAGTAACAAACTCAATTTGTTTTAGTGAGAATGTTTCCTATGATCACTTACAAGTGTTTGGCTATAAGAGGTTTATCTATGTTCCAAAGGATTAAAGGTATAAATTAGATATAAAAACAAGGTAATGTGTCTTTATTAGTTATGGTCAAAATGAATTTGGCTACATGTTATATGAATATATTAAGAAGACATTAGTCAGAAGTCATGATGTGGAATTTATGGAAGACCATACCATTGATGACATCAATAAGTCAAGAAAATTAAGTCAAATAAGAATTATGAATTAACTAAAGTTAATTTGATAAGGTGTCCAACTCACAATCTAAAAGATGTGCAACATGATAATTATGATGAACAGGAGCTTGAAGATGAGTTGGATAGTCCAAAAAATGATATTGAGTCATCAGTAGAGCCATCTCTAAATGAGACATAAGACCCATCTCAAGTTCAACTCAGGAGATATACCGAGAAAAAAAGCTTTGAAAAATCGGTGGATCTATAGGGTGAAATAAGAACAAGATTATGAATCTCCAAGGTTCAAAGCTAGATTGGTGGTGAAAGGCTACAGTTAGAAAAAGGGTATTGATTTTGGCAAAATCTTCTCAATGGTGGTTAAAATGTCATCCATTAGAACTATGTTAAGTTTGGTTGCTATGCTTGATCCAGAATTAGAGCAGATAAATGTAAAAATTGCTTTCCTCAATGGAGAATTAGAAGAACTTAATATGGAACAACTGATGGTTTTAAGGCGAAAGGCAAGGAAGACTATGTATATAGGCTAAGGAAATGCCTATATAGTTTGAAACAAGCTCCAAGGTAGTAGAATAAGAAGTTTAAGTCTGTCATGTATGATCAAGGCTATAAGAAGAGTACTTTTAACCATTATGTATTTATAAGAAAACTTTTTAAGGTGTCATATGGATATGTGATTTGTTGGATTGCAAAACTATTGGAATTAGGAAAAGTTCACACTAATAAGAATAGTGCTTACGTGATGACCAAGGCATTACCAAGATGAAATGTTGGAGCTTATTGTGGAATTCTCATATTTGAACTTATCTACATACAAGTGTGAGGAGATTTATTAGGTTTGTTGCTCTCTTTTTATATGAAGAAAGGCCTAAAGTTACAAACCCATACATGTCTCACATAACTAAATAGAGAAGGATTAAACTAGGGTTACTTTTACCCCTTTGAAAGTCAGTGTATTGCAATATTTTGGAATTGCATAACAATAGTGAAAACATGAGAATAACATTAAAAAAAAAACAAGGGACAGTTCTCTAATATCCATTAATTGTGCGACCATGATCAAATTGACAATCGATAGGTCAGTCATGGTTTGACTAGGATGAAATTTAATCAACAATTTAAGGATACACTAGCCTTCATATTCAGCAATCAATTTTCTCATTAGTGACTTTTATACTGTGATATTTATTTTGGAACAGAGGCTACTAGTGCGAGATTTTTCTTAACTTTCTTATTTTCTGTTGCATATATTTGTACTTTAAATTGGTGACTAATTTTTAGCATGATTTTATGCATTTAATTAGGACTAGTTATACCTTAATTCAAAAATAATGGAGCTTGTTTAATTGATCTTAATGAACTATGGTTTTTACCCTTAATTAAACGGGTTTTCAAGTTAAAAATATTATGTCTCTCAATTTATGCTTGAATTTTCTAATATTTATTTTTTTGGTTTTCTCCTTATAATTTCTTTCAAGTGAGAAATGTTGGAAAATTTTGTTAGATCCAATCCCAAGTGTAGCAAAATAATTACATAAATTTTTCATAATTGATTTCCTGAAATCCAAGTTAACTTTAAATTCTGTAAAATTATTAACATATAAACTATAATAAAGCATGAATCTTAATTCGTACCTTATTCTGAAGCTTAATCCGTTTGTTGTCGTATCCCTCAAGCGGTTTCTAAAACTAGCTCATCTCAACTACTATAGTTGCACAAGTGTTCTACTAGTATCTATTGAACAAATCGAGAGAACTCTGTAACTGTTTTAGAGAGGGTTAAGCAAAGAGTGCTAGCTTCCTTAGATCTTAAGCCTATTTATAATAGGTTTTGGGCATTTTAGTAATTTAATTGAAATTAAATTATAATTTCAATTAAACTTTAATTATAATTATAATTAATTCTAATTAAATACCAAATATGCTTAAATAAGATCCAATATCTTATATTGATTCTTATTTATTAAATATCTCATATTTAATCATAAAGTTTTTCAAACTTTATAACTAAGTCCAACTTGAATAAAATAACTTTTCTCTTTTCAACCTGTTTTATGTGTGTTACTCATTAGGTTTCTTAATTTCTGGCAATGGATATAAATTATAATACTAAATCATATTTAGAATTTGATAAAAACAAAATCCTTCAATTTATCTTTATTTTTTCAATTAAAAAATTTATATCTATAGATCAAGATCGGCGTCTAACAATACATTACAACTACCCAAATATTTAGGAATTGCAAAATAATTTTCAATAACCTTTTCGTATATGATTTTTCTATATAATTCAACCATGTCATCATACAATGTTTCAATTAGATTTAGAGCATGAAATTAATGCCTACTTTATTTGAGTCTAATCATATTAGTTCTCCACCATTAACTACTGATTTAATTAATGACAATTGTAAACTATTTTACAAAGCTTAATTCCAATTTGACCAAAGATTTCCCGAGTCAATACTAATCGAGAACAACAGAACATTCTCCCTAATTACTTTAAGGTAATGAATCCTGATTACAGTTACCTCTATATAGTTTATGTTATATCCAATGACTACAAATTGAGCTATAATTGACTACAACAAGACATAAGTAGTACTAAAAAATATAAATCCCTATATAAAATAACTTTAGAGATCTCAAGTTAAAGGGTTACTTATACAATCGTAAGATTTTCTATAGATATATAAGCAAAGTCTCAAATGGATTCTTATATAGGGTTAGTTTAGGGATCTTGTTCTCTAACAAGCACCCATAAGTTTGTTTAAATATCTCCATACTTTAGCATATGAGATCGACTACTTCCTTTATAAGGAAAAACACAGCATGACTAGTCTTTTTACTTTCTATTATTGTCTAGTCTCAATTTAATAATGAATAGGAACAATTTAGGGATAATACATAAATGTAATATGAATTTTGTAATTTTGATCTCATCATAATTTTATTTTCTATGTATATTTGTCCCATGGACTTTATCATATACATTTGAATATGTATAAAATAAAGAATGTCTTTAAATTATTTTTCACTAAACTGCAACCAGTCAATTAACTATCGGGCATAAACCAACAATCTCTTACTTGCATTAATCTTATCGTTTAATTATCTTGTACCATATCTTCATATTATGATAATACTACTGCTGGGATAGTGGTTTAGTGATATAATTCTATAAGATCCTCTATGGTGAGCACTTACTTAAATCTTACAACTATCTTAATTATCATCATAATTAAAAGAAATTGTTTAACTACAAACTTAGATCTTTAATGGGACCTTAGCTCCTTTTTCATGCCTAAGGCTCTAATATTCTACATTACATTACTTTCTTCAACAAAGGAAGGAATTATATGAAATTCCTTAAAGACCTTATTAATCCAATTAATCATTTCCACTAAATAAAAATGTATTATGACTTAATTAGCAGCCATTGTTACATTGGAGCCCTTCTAATCTTAAAATGACATTGTTATAAGTAAGGTAGATTTTAATTAAGATTTAATTTTAAAGTTAAATTAACTCATAGATAGAATAATGGATATCTTCGATACTTCAAAAGTATCATAAATCTCAAATACTAAACATCTTTACTACATTATCTATGTACTTGGACTAGAATAGGTAAACAATTTTCATATCTATCTCTATAAATATAATTCCCTTAGTTAAGTTATTACATTTTCATATCCAACCAGAGTTATTCTAAGACAATTATATTTTCAACAATTGAAAATTTGAATTATTGTTTTTTATGAGCAATATATCCCTATATACTCCCACTAAAAAGGATGATAAAACTCCTACTAGCCTTCTTACAGATATGATAAATTCTCATTCAATTCTAAAACAAACTCTTTGAATTCATCACAACAGAAAATATTTCAATGTCTTGTATCCTTTTAATCATACGTCAAATGTATCATCAAAGGCACTAGTTCCAATTGGATGTATTGTCATGAGATTTGAACTTTCAAATTTCATCTTACTCCTACTGCTTATCTTGATAACTATTCTCTTATAAGTGTTCATTGAAACAAATAGTTTAATAAGTCTGTAACATTATATTTAACCTTTTGGATATCTCATAATTTTCTATTATCCTATTTAATTATAAATTTAATGAACGATACATGTTTCAACTAAGCATCACATCCCCAAATCATAAAATTTGACTCTTTCAAAATCTTGGTGTTTCATATTTAATATGAAATCTTGTTAATTGATTTAATTGGAACTACCAAAGGTAAGTTATTATATTAGGCATAACTATAGAAACATTATTTCATCATACAATATCTCATATTGTATTTTCCTCTATATAAGTACATATTCTTATGGGATTTAGTTGTGGAGATATTCACTAGAGAATCTCATTTCCTATAAATAATAAAAATTTTAAACTTACCATATCGATCTCATCAAGGTGCTTCAGCATTCTCAATGCTTAATTTCTTCGTAGATTTAAATAACTTAAACTTTTCAAATGTTTAAATCATTATTTCATTTGATACTTATGACTATATCACATAAAGTCATTAGTAATCCAATGAAATTTAAGTATCAACCTTTTATTAATTGTTATCATATCCAACACATCACATGTAAAAGATTTAACAGTTCAACTTAACAAGTTTCAGACGATTCATAATAAAA
>JANIHZ010000208.1:45510736-45524242 GCA_027478365.1 Erythroxylum rufum | reverse complement strand
GTATTGCATCTGACACATGCATTTGATATTTTTGGTATCAAAAGCCTTATAAGACCGAATGATGGACTTTCATTATCTTTAGATCAAAAATTTTAAATTGGTCGACCTTTATGTTGATTTTTTAACCACTTTTACTGTTTTTATTATTGTTACAATTGTTGTAATTAGAATTTATCCAAGTGGGAGAATGTTAGTGATTTTTAATTGGATAATTATTAATTATGGGTTTTTTATGAAATTAAGGTTAAGAAATTCAAATTTGATTCAGACTAAAGATAATAAAGAAGCCCAATAAAGGATCCAGTTAAATGAGCTGAAGTCCAGTAAAAAAAAGAGTCATAATCAATATGAGTCATTTATTTATTGAGCCCATAATGGGGAGACTTAATAAGGTTATTATAAATAGCTGTTAAGGTCTCTTACTACCTGCACAAGTAAATTTGTGGACATTTAGTTTCTCTAACCCGTTAAGAGGTCCACACATTAAGAAAAGTGCAGAAAGACGCTAATGACATAAAGATATACAACTTTCATAAAAATTGATTTGAAAGTTTCATGAGCTTGTTCGAACGGTTCAATAGTTTGTTCATCTTTCAATAGATATCAAAACATGTTCTTTTTTGCATTTTAGCTGTTAATACAAGTTCATAGTTGTTTTTGGGTCCATATTAAAATTTGTATTATCACTAATAGATGAGCTATTTTGTTGCATGGTTCAATATTTCAATAAGAAAAAAAGAGAAAAATTGGAACATCACTGCTGCAAGATGTGAGAGTAAATGAGTACTCGTAATTAATTCTTATTGCTTCACAGCATTGTTTTGTTGCATGTCTTCTTCTAGATGATTGATGACCATAATAAGAAGATTGTCTATTTTTGTGTCACCAGATGAACAGGACTCCATTCCTGTGGTATCCCAAGTTCTAAATTGACGCTGAACAAGGGAAGACCTCAAATCCTCGAATGTTATTTTATATAGAGCCAACGAATGGTGGTATTTTATTATCTGCTAGTGAACGCGATTGACTGGTAATTAGGCCATTAGCTTATGGACATGATTATGATTGAAAGCAGTTCATGGGATGTCTGTTAGGCCTGTACTGTAGACCTGGTAATTATCAAATGCATATATCAGCTATATGGATGCTTTAGAAGGTCCACCAGGAATTGTTTTCAGATTCTTACAGAAGGTAGGTTCATTAGTAGTTTGTCTTCAAGTGCAAGAATCACCTGAATCATGATGTTTGCTTCAAACCAAAACATTCACTGGCAGTTTAACTGTTTCCTGGAGACTGTAGCGTAGGGGTCCAGTTGTCCAATTTGGTAGCGATCAAGTTCATGTTTGCACTTCTAGAAGTAAGCTGTGCCTTTTAACTTGCAACAGGAAGAAATAGATGACTTTTTTAAGCTGGTAACTTGCACTTTCAGAATCGTTTTTCATTTTTTCCTTTGGTTCACTTTTTCAATGTCATTCGCAGATCTGAAGGACTAGAAACACATGGGACAAAAACATATTTCAACAGGCGGAAACAATAACAATATCTCGTTAATGCGGAACAGAGAATTTAGAGAGGTTTAGAATTACGCAATCTTACCTCCTAAAGAGGCTGCTCCAATATATTTCAACGGGCACCTCCATCTTTATATCAAGCTTTCGCCTTTTTCATTCATTGAAAAGTATCGGAATATTGGAAATGATCCATCCTGTATGGAATATGATTTACACACAATTCAAAGTCAGCCGCTAAAGGGTTTTCGGATTTTAATTATTTGGCAATATCTGCTTAATCAGAGTTCATGGTCACCTTTTCAAGTTAGGTGGCCGAACTATGGGAGATCCTCACATTATAGTCACAGCGAATTTTCCATGGCTTTAATGGTGGTATGGAATGGAACAGCGTGGGGATGGAAATATGTGACTCTTCGTGTGGTGTCTATTTTCTTTACCTTGAAAGAGCAAGCATTGAGCAGTTCTTCCTTTTATTACCTGACAAATTTCAAGAACAGTTTGAAGTTCTTTCAAATTTTATGGTGAAGTCAAAGAACTAGACCTAAACAAACATGTGAGAAGCTCACGTGAGAATCCTCCTTTTCTGGAAAAGAAAGCGATTTTTGCTAGAGATTGAACTACCGTGATCATTAGATTGAAGAAGTATCCATTATTGCCTGATATGCGACATAAACCACAAGTAAAAAATCAGTTCGTGTGGTGGAAAACGCCTGTTTCAGAACATTAGCGCATGACACTGACAGGGGCTTGATTTCCCTAAGTGGACACACTAGCATGAAGATGGAATTGTACCGTAAAAAGAAACAGGAATAGAGATGTACTGAAACAGTATAGAGACGGGTTTATTTCAGTAGTGATCAGAACGTAAGAGATGGAGATGAAGATCGATTTTGCTTTCTGAATATTTACCCGTAACTAGAAACGCCTCAATTCCCAGTTGCTGGTCAATTCCATGCAATGATAAAATTGTCCTGTTCTTAGCGGGCCTTCTCATGTTTCTTGATAGAGTAGACCATTCTCTACTTTCTACAGACGAGCTGGCTATGGAGTCTATCCTTAATTAAGAACTGTATATAACAGTGACAATACAACAAGAAAGATGATTCTGTTCCATAATAATTTGTGTGCTTTGATTAGGCGGTTTAGTAATGGACTTGGTCACATGATGGCTGTTCAAACAATAAATTGGAGCTGATAGCAAAAACCAACTAATCTGCTCTCAAAAGTTGGCATTATTAAGAATTTTGTCTTTTATTGCCGCTTTGTAGTAGTTTATTTTGAATGCATGACCTGGGAAATCTTATTCTGTTGACAGACATTAAATTAGCTGTTCATGAATCATACATTACTTTGGTGTTTTGTCTCTTATACGAATTAGCTTACTTACAACTTAATTAATGCAGGAGCCAGGTATAAATCATTTAACGCTGATGTGATGCAAAAATCTTTTTCAAAGATTGGCGTGAAAGGATTTGATTCTCTATTGCTTCTAGTGATCTAGTCCCTTTTTTTTTTAAATAATAGTGGAATTCATAGTCCAGTTTGCAGCCTAGAGAAGGAGAAAAAGGATCTAGGACCAACCGTTGTATTATTATGTATATGCTAATATGCTGCACTCTTTGGCCTTTGCTATAGATGAATAGCTTCCCCTTAACCTTTTGAACTCAAAATTGTAATGACTTTAAAGTAGCTTAAAATGAATTCTCCATTATTGTTAGAAGGTTTTGATGCATTTCTTCAAATGAAGGCACGCCCTAGTCCAATTCAAC
The DNA here is from genome assembly GCA_027478365.1 of Erythroxylum rufum. Classification (NCBI taxonomy): domain Eukaryota; kingdom Viridiplantae; phylum Streptophyta; class Magnoliopsida; order Malpighiales; family Erythroxylaceae; genus Erythroxylum; species Erythroxylum rufum. Next base: position 45,520,962 of record JANIHZ010000208.1, on the reverse strand, counting down.
AAACAATAATATTCCTTTGAATATAACATTCTTAACCAAATTTTTTTGGACTCCCCTCTCACACTATCCAATACTTGCTTTGGGAAGTTCACTATGGAAATATCTAACCAACCTCATCAGACTCCTTATAAGGGTATTTATTGCAAGAACCGGTAACATGCTTGCTTCGCGGCTTCAAAAAGCATAATAGGTTAAGATTTAATGACGTTCAACAGGTAACAAGCCACCAATTGGCTAGTACCTTAGCATGTAGATAAGTGGGGTACTGATTAGGTATACCGTTCAGGTTGTCGGTGTTTCATTGGAGGGCATGGAGCTACACTACTGTCCCCGAACAGCAGCATTAAATGAGTCTCAATAGGTAGTTTCTCTCCAGTAAAACGTAAGAGCTGCACCTGAGTAATCAGCTTCTAAGATAGATGATACGTAATTGCAGATCAAAGGTAATTTTTGTCAATTACACTCCTCCATCTGTAAATGGCCTGCAAAACCAGAAGTTTTGCTTGCCTACTTCAAGACTAAAGTTTTATGTGGCCTCTTAGGTTCTTTTCTAAGCTTTGTTCTTATTGAAATAGCCATCTGAAGAGCAATTTGAAACCTTTTTTTTTTTTATAATAAAGATCACTAATCTAGTACAAGGAACGACCCCATGATGCATATCGGAATCACCAAGGCAACAGGGTAACGAATCATCTAGCAGAACAAAATTACAACGGCACAAAAGCCAGTGCCAGTTAAACAATATACAGAAGCATCACATATCCCTTCTACAAAGGGGACAAGAAGCATGCCCAAGAAGCCATTTATCGATGCATGGAAGGTGAAACATGTGGTGGCAATGGGGCAAGCTTCTAACAGTCTCGCCAAGCTGGAAGTCCTGTAAAAATAATAAAAATCAGAATCAATTAGGAAAACATCATTTCAATGGAAACCCGTTTCAAGCTACGGGGAATGTAAACTTCCGAAGAACCAAATGGAGGTAACAGCATGATATAGGATCTTACCTGAAGACAAACTGAACATGAGACTTTGTCCCCTGAAGTGTCCACATTGTTCTTACTTGTGATTGTGATTTTTGGGATCTTTTCAACAGAATCTCCGGGCAATCCTTTAGCACCACCAATATCAAATATGTTGGGAACCTCCTCAAAGCGTGTTTCAACAGCACCCATCTAATTGGACCCCGTCAACTCGTAAGCAAAAGAATAATGGGAATGGACTTGACATCTAATACAGCGATCAATCGATTCGTTGACAGAAAATTACCTGACTTTGCACAGCACTTAACATGGCCGGACCAATTCGCTCGCGCACAAGTCTCCCATTGAGAAGACTCGCAATAACATCAATCTGGTCCCATCAATACACCATCAATTGAGCACTTAAATTGGACAAATACTAAACTCTTGAAGATCAAGTCTATGCAGCGCGTATGGGAAATCTAATGTGTTAACCTTCAATATTCGTGAATTTTTCATTGCATAAACCATTGTCACAAGGATGAAGCTAGGTTTCTCACCAAGTAGAGGGCACAACCAATCCCAGATTCATCTGATTGCCAAAGAACAAGAGAGGCTTCAAAGACCTCAATAGAGAAAACAGCTCCCGATATAGCACCAACTGCAGCCCCTCGAACAAACCCACTCTCAGTTTCTTGGCCTATCAAAGCTCCGGTCATGGCTCCTAGCAACGTGCCTACTGCACAAAAGAAAAAAAACTGCCAACTTTTTCAGCCACGTAGTAAAATTAGCCTCAGAATTTTAGCCCTTTATGTCTTTCTATTTGGATTTGCCTAATAAGATCAATTATTGCAAACATTTTTGCTAAAGATGAATAGGAAAGAAAATCCAAACTTTTTTGTCTTCTACATAAGGTCACCTAATACAAATTCCTGGAACTGAATTAACAATGGGATCATGAGACATATAAACAACAAATGAGTTAAGAGTAATCCGAGAACAAAAACTCAAAAGTCGTTCTATCCCAAGACCCGCATCAAAGGACATGAAACATATCGATTATCAATTACAATTCAAATAAGAAAGGGGCAATCTAATAAAAACAACGAAAGGAGCAAATAACATCGACATGTTGAAGGAAAGAAGATAGGCAATGTGAAGAACATATCAAACCTAACGCAAAAAAGAAGGTAAAGATCGCAGAGAAAACATTGCCAATGACCGCAGACACCACAAAGTTGCAAACTTCCTTAACCCTTTCAAGGAAATTCCCACAGAAAGACAATGGAGACATGGAAAAGCGAGATGGGTATGGATAGAATTCCATTGTTTCAGCTTCCAATGGTTGAGGACGGGAACTTTCTTAAAGATTATCGTTGCTCTAGGGAGCTTTGAGTTTAAATTGACTTTACATACAAAAAGGAGAGGTGGTAGGCTTATTGCGTATGCTTCGTCCCTAAGAAGAAGAAACGAAATAAGATCATCAACCAACTCGCATTTAAAGCTTCTTATAATTTTTCTTTGGCTAAAGCTCTCTCTCTGTACCCTTTTTCTTTGAATCATCAACTGTCTCTCTCCATCCCCTCGGCTTCACCATCTAATCTCAATTTTTCTTCATTTTCTCTTACTTTCCTCTGTACGAAAATCCAAAATATCCATTGAAACTCACTTTCATGTTCATGGGGGGAAAATGACATGAAACCCCTTTGCTGGCATGTTGCGAACAAAAACTATGGTCAGTTTCGCAATCTGTTTAGGCACTCGAAAGAAAACATTATATATATAATTAAAGCTCCAAATATCTTAATTAGTTCATTTTTTAATTGAGTTAAAAAATAATAAAAAGAAAGGTGATATAACAATTAATATTTTATTTATACTATAATTTAGAATCTATGGTAAAATGGAACTAGTTAGACCCGAACTTTAAAATGATATATTTGGTTTCATTATAGGACTAAATTGGTGAAGGTAGAGATAGTTGTGCCTTATTGGCAATGAAAACATATAAGAAGCAATACAAGAATACCATCTCCATGGACTACTTCTAGTGTGGTCCCCACTTTTTATAATAATTAATTTTATTAAGCAATTATGTGTCTTGCATTTAATTCTCAGCACGAGATGCACAAAAGAGGCAGATAGCACCCAAAAGTCTTCATGTGTTGCTCCTTAGTCAAGAAGAAACAACTTCTTGTTATGAACTTATGATGGAAATGTCCAACTGTTAATAACTACGCCAGATGTTTTGTAAACACGAGTTTGATGGCATTAATCACCCACGTTAAACAACCTCCTTCCTGTTATTTTCTTTTTCTATCCAATGAAATGGGTGCCATACCTGTCGTCCTTAGATCAGGTTTTTGGATTTTTTTTTTCAAACCTAATATGGGTTTGAAAGGATAATTTTCAAATTTGCCCCTATTGTTAAGATCATTTCACCAAAAGCTTAAGCTTTCGTGGTGCTTAAATGAAACGGGATGAATCAAATAAGAAGCTTTTTGTTTTTTTTTGTTCGAAGTATGTTCATAACTTCATGTATTTTAAATTTTGTTCTCTTTATAACCAAATTGAAATTATCATGGAGTATTTGTGAAAGTAATTTCAAACGTTTTATATATATATATACATATATATATCTCGAAAGCATAATTTTATTATCGAAATTTAATATTTATACATAAGTGACTCAAGTCACAAGCTCATATACTAAAAGAAAAATACTAAGGTCAAATGATCATAACAGCAACTAGCAGTATCTTGTAAATGTCATCAACAACAAAATTACTAAAAATAGCAACAACAACAACAACAACAAAACAATATTAGTAACAACTAAACAACAACATCAAATTGCAAAACATTAAGTAACTACAGAACTACATTGGCAAACACACAGATGGTCATGAAATATAATTTTTCGCACATTTCTAGATGTAAAATCATCGGTAATAGTATCAAAATCAATATTGTTCAATATATCTTTTTCGATACATAAAATAATCAAATTATTCATTATTTCTTATGTCATTGATGACCTCATGTAGGTTTTCAATAATTTTAACTTTGAAAATTTTCTCTCAATTAATACTATTATCACAGATAGAGTCAATAAGATTTGATAGGCAATTGAAACATTTGGATAATAATCTACAGTTTTAACAAATTCAAGAATTTCAACTATTGACATTGACTCATTTGACAATATCATTTGCAACACTTTAATTCAAAAATAAAGATAATTTATATCTATATCCTACACATTATTACGAGAAAAAATAGTTGTAAAATTATTGCAACATTCTTTTAATTCATTATCATCTAACAACCTCAGTTTTTTTTAAATCAGGTAGGAATGCAAAAGTACTTTTAAATATTGTTAATTTCTCAAATATATTATTCAATGAAGCAATTGTCATATCCACAATAATTAGAAAGTAATTATCTCTAAAGGATTCCTCAGCTGATTGTATTTCTTCATCATGATCATTTTTGTCAAATTGTCTTTTTCTAATAATATGATGCGGAGTTGAAAGTATAGGCTCTACATTCATCTCACGTGTAAGGCTTTTGACGACAATCATACTAGAGACAAACTTTTTGTTGCTATACTTCTCAAAAAGTATCATCACACCTTCTAATTGCTCCATAGTAGCTTCTATGCACATAGATTTAGATTGCAATTTTTTTACTTATAATGTTAATAGAAATAAGATATCATACCAAGTAAAAACTCACAACTCTTAAATGCACTAGCCAAACTTTCCGCTTCACTCTTTGACTTGATATCATCATAAGATCTAGATAATTTCACCAAAGCCAAGTCAAAGACTGACAGCGTTTGCATCACCAACGACGTCGAACTCCCAGGTGGAATCCGACAGGTTTTATCGAAGCCGCAACTGGACACGTCGCCTCCTTACCCTGCGCCGTTGAACGCCGCTGCTGCATCGTCGGAGGCTCCACACCCATCGGACGTCCTTGCGCCACCGACTACGACTGCTGCTGCCGGCCTGTTGGGTTCCTCACCGACGGCGTGCCCTTCTTCACCCAGTGGTTCTTCTCTCGGCAGGAGGCCGATAGCCACCATTTAATATTTAATAAACAAGAACATTAATTGTAAAATAACATTAATTCATAGGTTAAATAACATTAATCCAGTCGTTAAATTAATGTTATTTAATTTTGTAAATATTAAGAAACCACAACATAGATTAAGTGTAAGGGTAAAATAGACTTTTCAAGTCCATTCGTTGACCAAATTTGCTTAAGGGGTTGTGAGTTAATAAAATTTCAACTCAGGGTTTTTTTTTGCTAATTTTTATATGTCAGGGTTTTTTTAGCAACTTTTGAATAACACAGGGTTATTAAGGCAATAAATTCTTCTAAAAACAGCAATCCTCTCTGGTATGTTGTTAGACGTGCATCTGCACATATCATTGTACTATCTAGCTATTCTCCATTTGGTAACACTTTCTCATCTCTGATTCTCACAGAACTTAATGCATTTACTACTCATGCTCGTAACATTATAACTTATGCAGTTCTTTGAGCAGTGAAATACACACCTCAATAGAGGTGGCTAAGAGAAGAACTCACGAAGGTTAACAGGGAGGAGACACCTTGTGTTGGAAAATTCCTTAAGTTTGCAGATTTTTTATTTTAGGAATCAGTTTAGAGATATTGATTTGATAGCTATCAAATAAATTAGATTTTATTTTATGTTGATTTAGATTAGATGTTATCTGTTTTTGAATTTTATTTAGAGAAAGACTGTATAAATTGACAAGTTCTTATTCAATAATGTAACGGTGTTCTACGACAAAACCTTTGCTCTCTTCTCTTTTATTTACTTATTATGCTTCAACTCTATAAAAACAATATGGAATCAGAGTCTTTTGTCTTGAGGGACCTGTGAGATGGGCGAAATCAAAACACAAACCTGATTTACAACCCAGAATTACAACAAGAATTACAACCATCTTCAAGCAATGGAGATTGAATTACAACTGTCTCAAGGTGCACTACCAATTTTTGATGGTGAAAACTATCAAGTTTGGGATGTTCGAATGAAAGCTCATATTGATGCTATGGATGTTTGGGAAGCTGTAGATGAAGACTACAACGTTCCGAACATTGCCAACAAATTCTACAATAACTCAAATCAAGATGCACAAAGAAAAGAAGACAAAAACAAGAATTTTAACAAGATCAACAACAATAACAGAAACAATGATGATTTATATACACCATGCCGACATTGCAAAAAAAAATCACAAAATGAAGAGACAAAAGCAATACATCAAGATGATGAATTTTTTTGACATTAAAGCTCTGCCACTCCTAAGGCAAGGAGGAGTTTGTTGGAAAATCCCTTAGGTTTGCAGATTTTTGATTTTAGGAATCAGTTTAGAGATATTGATTTGATAGCTATCAAATAAATTAAATTTTATTTTATGCTGATTTAGATTAGATGTTATCTGTTTTTGAATTTTAGTTAGAGAAAGACTGTATAAATTGACAAGTTTCTATTTAATAATGTAATGGTGTTCTATGACAAAACTTTTGCTCTCTTCTTTTTTATTCACTTATTATGCTTCAGCTCTATAAAAACAACACCTTGGCTCATTGTTCTTATGCATGTTCCTGTGTACAACAGTAACGAAGCACACTTCATAGAAGGTGAAAGTATGAGAGTAGTATTTGAGGAGTGGTTTGTGCATTTCAAAGTTGACATAGTCTTTGTTGGACATGTTCATGCTTATGAAAGATCAGTATGATTCTGCTCTCAGACTGCTTTTTGTACAAGTGATTATGTCCAAGAAGGATTATTGATCTGATATACTTTTGTTCCTTAAAAAATTCGATTTCCGTATCAGATTTCTAATGTACACTATAATGTGTCAACCAATGAACGATACCCTATACTTGACAAATCTACCCCAGTTTACATTACTGTTGGAGATGGAGGAAATCTAGCTGGTTTTGCAGGAAAGTAAGTGAAGCAGATGAGTTGCTGTTATGTTCATGAAACACAGTTAAAATATGAATAAGTGTAGGATTTTTTAGGAAAACTTTATTTTCTCTCATTTTTATTTACGATAGAATACATTGAATTTATAGGATACTTTGTACCTTTGGAAAAAACTAATAAAAATAGAAATAATCTAAATACAGTGACTAAAATATACTCTACCTTATTTCTAAGGATTCTTAACCCCTATTTAGAGATTCGAGTCCTTTATTCAAAAATAGAAACAACTAGAAATTAGGAAAGGAAATCAAACTAAATCTTTTATCTTCTAACACTTCCCCTCAAGTTGGTGCATATCATACAAACCTAACTTGCTAATAAGGAAGTCAAATGGTGGCTTGTTCGGTCCCTTTGAGAGGATATCTGCTGTTTGTTATTTTGTTGGAACAAATGGCATACAGATTAATCCTCCCTCTAGCTTCTCTTTGATAAAATGTTGATTAACTTCAACGTGTTTAGTTCGATCATGTTGCACTGAGTTATTTGCTATATTCATAGGGGTCTCTAAAGGCAACTTTAACTCTTTTAGTATCCATTGCAGCCATAATAGTTCACAAACACCATTGGTCATTGCTCTATATTCAGCCTCAGCACTACTTCTTGCTACTACACTCTGTTTTTTACTTCTCCAAGTTACCAAATTACCCCACACATAGGAACAGTATCCTGTTGTTGATCTCTGATCAATAGATGACCCAATCCAATCTGCATCAGTGTAGATTTCGATCCTAAATTAATTATTTTTTCTAAAACACAGGCTTTTCTTGGAGATTTCTTCAGATACCGTAGAATACGGTAGGTAGCGTCAAAGTGTTCCTTTGTAGGTGAGTGCATAAATTGACTCACAAGGTTGACTATGAAGGCTATGTCTAGTTTATGCCTGGCCAAGTGTGAGATAAATAAATTAACTTACCTACCAGCTTCTGATATCTTGTTGTATCCACCGAACATCCTCTTTTGCTATTTCCCAGTTTCACATTTGGATCCACTGGTGCATCTACCGGTTTACATCCACTCATCCCTGTCTCTTTCAACAAATCTAGTACATACTTTCTTTGGCTAACAACAATCCCCCTTTTTGATCTTAATACTTCCATTCCTATGATATTTGAGCGAACCTAAATCTTTGATTTCAAATTCAATAGTCAAATTCTTCTTTAAGCGATACATCTCTTCTAAGTCATTGCCTGTCAAGATAATGTCATCGACATAGACTATTAAGGCTGTAATTCTTCCACTTGATGAGTGCCTAAAGAACATTGTGTGATCTGTTTGAGATTGTGTATAACCTTGCCTTTTCACCGAACAAGTAAACTTCTCGAACCAAGCCCGGGGTGATTGCTTCAAACCATAAAAGGACTTAATTAATCTGCATACTTTTGAGCCAAATTTTTCTTCGAAACACAGTGGAGCATCCGTGTAAACTTCTTTTTTCAAGTCTTCATTCAAGAATGCATTCTTGACATCTAATTGTTGTACAGGCCAATCTAGATTGGCAGCCAATGAAAGAAACACTCTTACAATGTTAAGTTTTGCTACTGGAGCAAAGGTCTCTATATAATTGATTCCGTATATCTGGGTGAAGCCTTTAGCAACTAACCGGGCTTTATATCTCTCTGGGGATCCATCCGAGTTGTATTTTACCGTAAATACCAATTTACACCCTACTGTCCTCTTGTCCTTTATCAAATCCACTTCTTCCCATGTTTTGTTCTTCTCAAGAGCTCTCATTTCTTCTAGAATTGCTTCCTTCAATTCAGGAACTTGTAAAGCATCTTGAACATTTTTTGGAATCTCCACAAGTGACATTTGATTAGTGAAGACGGAGAAAGCAGGAGATAGATTTTTATAAGACACAAATTTTGTCATTGGGTGTTTACCCTTTCCGAAGAGGAATAGGAATATAATGATCTGTAATGGGTTTTTCTTCAGAAATAGAATGTAAGGAGGGAGTATCACCTGGAGAGTTTTAAACTGAAAGAGGCATACTCGAAGAGTTTCGGTCCTGCCTCGAGTTGGAATCTTGGCCTTATTGGGAATTTTCGGGCATCTTTCCCTGAGTCAAGTTTTGCCGAGTGTAAACCAATCCAAATTTTTTCTTTCTTTCATCTCCTTCAAAGGAATCATTATTTTCTGCTGAGACAAGACTTGGCCCATCTTCTTCTTTTTTTCACTTTGGTCTTGTTCGGGTTGAGTTAAAACAGTTTTTGTTGGTGAGATGTTTGACATAAGTTCAGACATTGAATTATTCTGAATCTGGAAAAAAATCTTTATTAACAAAGGTTTTGATTTTATCCCAAGTCGGATGTTCATTATTTTTCTCCCCTGAAGAGGAGAGTTAAAAAAAGGTGTCGTTTTAAAAAAGGATACATCCATGGAAACAAACATGTTTTTTCAAAGTAGGATCATAGCATTTATCGCCCTTTTTAGTTGATGAATATCCTACAAAAACACATTTCCAAGCTCGAAGATCAAGTTTACTTTGGTTTGGGTCATAATTGTGGACAAAAACTATGCATCCAAAGAGTTTAATGGGTAAATCAGATTTTATCTGAGAGGATGAATATTTTTTTGAAAAAACTTGTAAAGGAGTTTTGAAATCTAAAATCTTTGAGGGCATTTGATGATTAATAAGATAGGTTGTGAGAATAGCTTCACCCTAAAGGTACTTTGGAACATTATTTGTGAAAAGTAATGCCCTTGATACTTTTAGTAAATGTTTGTTTTTTCTCTCTGTAACTTCATTTTGTTTGAGGGTATCATTATATGAACTCTGATAAATAATTCCCTTTTAAAAAAAAAAGCTCCCCAAAGACTTTTTAAAAAATTCCTTCCCATTATCACTTTTAAAGATCTGAATTTTTTCATCAAATTGTGTTTGAACCATGGTATAAAAGTTTTTAAAAACTTCTTCAACCTTTTATTTTTCTTTCAATAAATATACCCAACTTATTCTAGTGTTATCATCTATAACTAAGACAAACCATTTTTTTCCAAGAATTGTTGGTGTTTTTGAAGGACCTCAAACATCACTGTGAATTAAAGAAAATGATTTAGTGGGTTTGTATGGTCTTGGAGGATAAGAGGCTCGGTGTTGTTTTGCAAACTTACAAATCTCACAGTGGAATGAAGATGGATTTTTATTAATAAAAAGAAGAGGAAATAAATGTCTTTAAGTAATGAAAGTTTGGATGACCAAGTCTATAGTGCCATAGCATTATTTCATGATTACT
>JANIHZ010000208.1:45486272-45498023 GCA_027478365.1 Erythroxylum rufum | reverse complement strand
ATCGGCATTTCATTAAAGAAAAGCTGGAGGATGGCACGATTTCCATTCCCTTTGTCAAGTCTGAAGATCAGCTAGCAAATATACTCACAAAAGCCGTTACAAGTCAGATCTTCTAGACTGTGCTGAGCAAGCTAAGCATTGGGAACTCCATCACTTAACTTGAGGGGGAGTGTTGGAATGGAAAGGGTTGACTTATCGGATTTAGTTCCGAAATCATTGTAATTTTGTCTGATTCTCTAAGATTGTATTTGGCCTATATATCCTAGTCTAGAGGGATTAACGCTATAACATAGAAAATACTCTTACGATGAATACAATTCAATATGTTCTTCCTAAAACCCATACTTTAGCAGTGATAAATGTTCAATGGCAAAGGCGAGTTAGTTATGCTCTAACTTGAGAAATTCATGGGGGAGAATAATAAATGGTTTCTTAGAAGCAGCTTGAAAAGGAGAACAAAATAATGCTTCAAGTTAATCACATTCGATTGCTTGATGCTGGTATTCAAAGATTTAATTCTAATTTCCTGACGAAGGGTCACAAGTTAAACCAAGAACCTGAATCCTTGAAAACAAAAGATTGTCTTTTCATGTGTCTATGCTCTTCCTACTTCACGGGTTTCTGCCCTTTTTGGTTTGTAAGCTAAACAAGGACCCAAGATGGCGATGGTTACAAAAACTGGGGCAACTTGCAACTGTCAAGTCACGTTTTGGGCAAGTTCAGTAATTGAAAGAAGATAAGGGAAAATGGGAGGACATGGTTTTGGCTTTAGTGGTCTTCCCAACACTGTTCTAACTATAAAGATGTATACAGTATACCAATGAACATTTAATTGGCGGGCACGTAATTCAGTCTTCATTTGCAAAGAGGTAGTGGTTTGGACAAACCAGGTGCTGGTTTTCATAACATCTTTTGGTTCAAAATAAGTGAAATGAGGGAAAAGCAAATCATAGACCCATTCTAGTTTCCTCGACATATCTCATAAATCGACTCCTGAGACTCGTAAAATGGAGGTTGCATTGCACTCTTTGCGGCGGTATTGGTTAAATGTTTGCCGTCAATCTCTGAGTTGCTTGTCGAATCTGTAGAACTTGTACATACTTACCGATATTTCATATTTGACCACAGGGAAAAAAATACTGGTTTCCTAGACTATATTTGGTGGTTTAACTTAACATAATAAAGGTTTCGTGTTAAGTATCACTTCTTTCAGTAATCACATTATGAAGTTATTCAACAAAACTATCAGATCAAGACATAGCTTAATATGTTGTTGAAGTTTGATTCCACTAATTGAAATTGTATTAAGTTAATTTCATTATGTAAATATCTTGTAAGTTATTGTTGAAAAATTGGGACGACCTCCAATTTCGACTACAGCGGAATAATTATAAAACCCTTTTCGTATTTTAATCTTCCAAAAATCATTACCACTTTAATTCTATAAAATGATTAACACGGAAATCATTTTCTTGTAGTATCTCTCAAACCGTTTCTAAAACCGACTTATCTTAACCACTATAGCCGCATAAGTGTATGACTTCTAATAGTATCTAAAAAACTAATTGAGAGAACTCTGCAACTGTTGCAGAGATGGTTAAGCTAGAAGTGTTAGTTACATTAGAACTTAAACTTATTTATAATAAGTTTAAGACATTTTAGTAAATTAATTGAAATTAAATTCTAATTTTAATTAAAATTTAATTAAAATTACAAATAATTCTAATTGAATAACAATTATGCCTAAACAAAATATAATATCTCATATTGATTCTTATTTATTAAATATCTCATATTAATTATAAAGTTTCTCAACCTTTCTATTCAAGCCCGACTTGATTAAAATATCTTTGTTCTTTTTAACCTGTCTTTATGTGTGATACATTATATTTCCAAATATATTAGTAATAGATATAAATCATAACCCTAAATTATATTTAGGATTAGATAAATTAAATTCTTTTAATTTATCTTTAATTCGTTAATTCAATAATTTATATTCATAGATCGAGATTGACGTTTAGCAATACATCATGATCACTCAAATATTTAAGATTGTCAAAGTAGTTTTGACTAACCTTTTTGTGTATGATCTTTTAGTATAATTCAATTCTTTCATCATGCAATGTTATGATTAGACATAGAGCATGTATTTAATGTCTACTATAATTTTGAATCTAATCATATTAATTCTCTACTGTTAGCTCTGATTCAATTAATCACATTTATAAACTATTTACAAAGCGTCATTCTAACTTAGTTAAAGATTTTTTGAATTAATACTAATCGAGAACAACATAACATTCTCCTTAATTACTTTAGGTTGATGAATCATATCTTGATCACTTAATTACCTTCATATAGTTCATATTACATCTAATACAACCGACGAGCTATCATATGATTAAAATAGGTCATAAATAGTATCAAAATATAGCAATCTCTATATAAGATAACTTTAAAGATTTCAATTCAAAGGATAACTTATACAATCATCACAATGAGAATTTATATAAATATACATGTCAAATAGATTCTCGTATGAAGTCGATGTAGTGAACTTGTTATCTAATAAGCACCCCATGTTTATTTAAGTATCTTCATACTTTAGTTTATGAGATCAACTAGTTCATTCATAAGGAAAAACATAATATGTGCTAATCTTTATATATTCTATTACTGTTTATTATTAATAGAATAAAGACTAGAAATAATTTAGGGATAATATATAGGTGTAATACGAATTTTATAATTATAATCTTGTCATGATTTTATTTGTAATATATAATTATCTCATAAATTTTATCACATATATCTAAATATGTACAAGATAACAATTGTTTTTAAATTATTTTGTCACTAAACTACGACCAATCGATTAACTATAGGGCATAAACCAACAATCATAACTAAAGATGATTGTCAAATAGATATTGTTGCATTGTGGACATAATCATAATAAGTTGCACAAAAATTCTCAACATAGGATAGATTGTGGTCAAAAGATAAGTACAAACGTTATACGTTTAGAAGTAAATATGACAAAGAAATTGTCAAGAAAAAACGCCCCAATCCCATACAAAGGGATTTCTTTTTTTTTTTAAAACACTTTCACAGGATTACAGGGTTGCTGTGCCAAAAGACTTTCAGACTAAGGTTGTGGAGTTCAATTTTCATGACAACTCACTCAGGCATGGTGATGTTGTTATAGCTGCCATCACAGTTATCTTGGTTGGTGCTGAGTTTGGAACGCTACTAGTACTTTCTTAATTCAAACTCAAACGGTGATAATGAAGAGCTATGAGTCGAGCAAATGCTGACACATGGCTTAGTGGGCATCAAATTGCTGGGAACGGGCATCATCCCGTTGTGTTCCCCGGTGTAAATACAGACAATAACAATCACAATATCAATGCACTAAATCGATGGGCCTGTCATCAAATTGTTCATCTTGTTTTACCCAGAATTAAGTCGATGGTGTTGTAACCGAATGCCAAGCTACAGCTTATAAGCAGAAAACCATTTTTGATGAGCTGAGGTTTGTCGACAAGAAAGGAATTAAGGAAAAAGAATAGTATAGCACGAAGGCCATAACTTTATTTAGGAATGAATTGCTATGGTATCTCAGCTGAAATTAAGGTAAGAGAATTTCCCTTTCAGCGACTAATAAGTTGTCAAAACTCGCTCTACTATAACCAGTTACTCGTTATATTGTCGTTGTTAACAAAAGAAAGTGCTCCATGTGTACAACACTACATATCCACTTTCACTCCATGAATGCCACAACTCCATGGTGATATGCGAGTTACAAGGCATATGTAAAGTCACGCAAATTCCTGCATATGAGATGCAACAAAAAGCAGTATGAGTACCAAAATAAGAAAAGAAGTTCACATAAATAGATAGGGTGTTGGAATACACTTCAGAATTTTAAATATAAAACCCTTGGAGAAAATCAAAGCTAATTAGCTATTCTCATCTGCATATTTGGCAGTGTAGGAAATGTAAAATTTATGACTAAACTTGAAGCAGTAAAAAGTTGAGATATATATAAAGAGGAATTCTTTAGTTCAGAAACACAATAAAAAATCCTAGTAAAAGGAGAACAAGTGTGCCTATAAACTAGCTTTGCATGATCGCAATTTGTCAGTTCAATCAAATGTCCAATCATGCATATATAAGTTTCTCCGACAACCTCAAAACTTCAAATTATCCTTAATCAGTTTGCCCATAAATGAAGTTCAAAGCCAAAACTCGCCCCTAACCAATGTAGGGTCAGCTCTATAATAACCGGTAGTAGAAATAACAAAAAAGGCTTCAAACAACAGATAATTAATTCTCTATTTTGTGACAGATACTAACCTTTATAATGCTGAATCATACTTTGTATTCATTCATACGCATCCATTTGGTTGATGACCACTTATTACCCCTAATCACGGGGCAACCACCTGCAGCAAAGTAAAGATGGTATCATTACTGTATTCAGATATCACAATAACTGGAATACAAAGCACTAATAATTGGCAATAGTATAATTGCAAGCATGATCATTTCGACTATAACCAACCGTGCAAACTTGAAGGATCTAGTGAAGTATCAGGTTTCATGCTCCAGAAAAGTAAAGCATCGCCCATCTTGGGTTTGACAGAAAGCCCCTTTTTCCCACATTCAGATAACTCATTCCACCAAGGCACTGCAGTAAAGTTTCCTTTAGCAGTAGGAAACACTGTCTCACCCCCTTCTTCAACATCTGAGCTGTGTAGAGCAGTAACAGAGGGAATAGGACACTCGAGAAAGTGAATAAGAGTATGTGAAATGCACTAGCAGTTAAAAATATTTGTGGGAGATGTATGATGTCACTTACAGGTACATAAGAATCGTAGCTATACGCTGGCCCCCATTCCTGGTGTTGAAATCATCCATGAAGTAGTCATAGTGAGGTTCATATCTCTGTCCAACTTCATAGTGGAGGATTTGAAGTCCTTCTCCATGTTCTAAACATTGTGTTGGCGAGTATGATCAAGATAACCAACAAGAAGCACCAAAATTCAACCAAACCAAACACTGTTTGGCAGATTGCGAAAAGGGTTGCATTTAAAGAATAGTTAACAGATTCTATCACTTCATTTCCTTGGAAACAAAATATGAAGCATAAATATCTCAGCACGCCAACAGGAAAAATTTAGTTAATGATGTTGATGTAGTGCTGAAGGATTTATGATGAGGATGCATTTGGCACAATAGAAAAACTGATAGTAATTGCCTAGCCTAACAAATTAAATTTGAACTCCTTTCAACTACCGGAACCAGATAAATTAAGCTACAAACATAGTAACAGTAAACTTCCTGCAATCAACTAATACTTTTTATTCTTTCAGATTACATAACCACAGAAAGGTAAGCATTTTGTTCATACCGAACAGCAGCTTTATGCTGTCCAAATTAAATACAAAAATGAATCAACTTACACAAACATGTACAATTAGTTAACTGAATAACAGCTAGAAGAAGATCTATCAGTAATGAAGTTCAAATGCATACCTACAGGTATGAAGGTAAAGTCAGCAATCCTTTTCTCAATGTCCCTAATGATTTTGTCACGGCCTCTTTGCAGAAATGTCCCTGAGCTCGTACGCACTCTGCACTTTAACATACACAATCAATTTAGGTTACAAAAATTAAATACAGATTCATAAAAGAAGAATCTGAGAAGTGGCATACATGAAATGATAACTGAACTTAAAAAGTGCACAACCTAAAGATAGAAAGAAGTACCACCTGCTATCCTTGCTCTTCCCAGTTTCACTATCAACAACAGTTGACTTATGCATATGAGGCTTAGCAAGAGTGATTAGGTACTCACACTCGTCTTTGGTCTGCCAAAACAATCAACCGCATTTCTTGATCACACCCGATGGCATAACATAATTAAGGATGTAACTAAAAACCACTAAGTCCAAATAATAGCCATACACAAAGCTCCATGTAAGAAAGCAGGATTGTAATGGAAAAGGACCAGAAGGAAAATGTAAAGGAAGGCATTCTACTAATCAAAGGACACAATTTCAGATTTTGAGTTTCATATTAGATTCTTGAGATCGTAAAATCGACCGGATTTAATTTAAACACTTCAAAAAATTGTCAATTTTGATCCATTCCAATTTAGTTGCAAGTAAAACTTAGGTTCCACCAATTGAAATTGCTTAACAACACGCAATCATAAAAATTGAAGCAAAATCTTCAACAATTGAAAAAACAGGGAAAAAACATCAATTTCAGTGAAAAATTGAAACAAATCGAAGAATAACTCACCAAAAAATTATGATAAATAAAAGCTCGAGGCTCCCACGAGATCACCTCAACCCACTGTTCCCTTTTACCTTCATCTCCAGCACTTCTGCAAATTATACCCAAAATTTCCGAAACAATAAATCCCTAACCCACAAAGATCACAAATTACAAGATTACAACAATCCCGACAAAATCAGCCTAATAACACTTAAAATGCAGAACCTGCCGACTTGATTGTGGATGATGGTGCTGAGATCGTTGGCTTTACGGGAATCCTCGGAATTGCTAGGAATTGAAAGGATTCCAAGACCAAGAAGAATCAGAATCACGAAAGTGAACATGAGGAGCATTCCCATTATCAGCGTCGAAGAGGACGTTTTCCGAGGTGGAAGACGAGAGTATCTCCCTTTCGCCATTGCTGGTTCCTTCGAACCCCCCAAATTGAATAGCCAAGCCGATTTCGAGAAGCCAAGAGAAAAATCTAACTACAAGATCTAGTAACTAGAAACAGAGTTTGTACCATGAATCAATTCACTTGTGAGCTCCTGAGATTTCAGAGTTGAGACTTTGTCACAGTGATTTTGTACTTTCGGCATTTAAAATTTTCTTTATCACCCACTCTTATTCCTTATAAAGAAAATGGAAATATCTAAATCCTTTATTCTCTAAATAGTTTAGACTTTAGGTAACCATTTTAATTTAATGTTGTTTATTGCAATATGAAAATTTTAAAAGACGTCGATTATTCAAATCTTTATTATACGTATAGATATTTAAAGAGAAAATGACACTTAATTGTTTATTATTTATTATAAGAACTAATATAGCTAATAATAAGTTAATAACTACCAAAATACGTCTAAAGACTGGTTTTTACAAATATTTAAGCGAACACAAAGAATTGTGGTTTTTCTTTTTAAATTGCAATCACTTGGTACATAGATAGTTAGGTTTATTACTAAGATGAGTTCCTCCAATCTTTTTTATTTGGTTAATAAAAATATTTAATTTTTTGTTAAATTTTGTAATTCTAACTAGAATTTTGAAAAGCGGTAATAAAATGCTTAAATTTTTATTTTTCCACGAAAATAGCTTATCATTATTCTTCTTGTTAACATTGCTAATTTAACATATTATGTCAACTAGTATCTTTGTCACATAGACGACACGTAGACTTCAATTTTTCTTATCAATAAATTGTATTTTATTAAAAATAAATATAACAAGACTTAACTTTGTCTTCATCTCTTTTTCTTTTAAAAATTATGCTACTTTTCTTTCAATTGTATAAGTAATAGATTCAAAGGATTTTTGCTTCTTAAGTATGGAGGCAACAGAAAGAAGAAAAGACAAGCAAGTACCCAGAGGAAGCCCACAGTGGTCTTCCTCTTGCTTTCCAGTGTCTTCAACTCTTGCATTAGAAACTTCCACCACATAAATATGAGCTAACTCATTGGGTTTCACTTTATAATTCACACATTACTCCATATTAGAGTTGCACGCAAAATCATCAAAATCTTTCAAATCAAATCTAACTATAGAAAACCCATCTACATAATAGTAAATTATGCTTTGGGTTAAGGAAAGCGAATTGAAGTACTTTGTTTAAGACTAAATAAACTAAATAAAACATGAAATACATTCATGAACATTGTAAAACTTTATATTCTTCTTCAGATTAAAAAAAAAAGTCATTCAAAGTTAAGCACCAAAATAGCATCACCTTAATCGTCTCCTAAAAACATATCATTCAACCAAATATAAGGAGAAAAAAAGTGTAGCAAAATAAGAACCTTGAATAGTAGGATTACTGAAAGTGCAATTTGGAGGGTAGTGTTGGGTCATAAGTCTCTTCCTATGTGGAGAAAACTTATGCTTGTTCTATTATTTTTTGGGGGCAACTCATTGAGGTTCTTTGACCCAAATCTAAAGATTATTTTTGGAGGCATAAATAAGCTTCTTACTGCTACACTTTTGGTCTTGAATTGGTTATGAAAAACATAAGAGAATCATGGGTTTTAAAAGGATTGCTAATGTTTGTGTTTTAGTGCATACTTCTAATCAAGTGCTCTAATTGTGGGTCAAACGTGGTCATATTTGGCTGAAATTTAGATAACAAGTTTGAGATATTTGGTTCTTCAAATTCAATATTCAAATCACTGATTACTACTCTAGTTTGTGAGAAATTATCTCTTCATCAAGCTCCTATTTTTTAAGTGATCATTTTCACCGATTTTATTCCTTTTTCTTTATTTTTTGATTTTTTTATGTGTGGGTTGTGTACCCATTGGTGATCATTGGAATTGGGTTTTGTGTAACATTCTTTGATCACAATGGACAAATTTGATGGACTTAGTATATTATGGTTTTTTTTTCTTCTTTGCGATGGAGAGATTTTCCACATAAAATATCTATGTGTCTTAGCTCTTATATTTGAATGCTTATTTTCATATATTTATACTTACTAGGATTAGTGTGGTTGTGTTGATCTTGCAGGAATAATTTGCAATTGTGGAAGTACTTTAGTTTGATAACACTTTTTTTTCCATTAACTGTTATCAAAGCTATGGTTATATTTGTTATTTTTCAAGTCCTTGACATGAGTGTCAACATAAGTAGGCTGGTTAGTTTGAATGGTCCTACCTATCAGCTATAGAAAGGAAAGATGAAGACTTGTTATCTGTCAAGAGCTAAAATTTACCTATATTTAGCACAAAATGCTTACAAATAAAACAGATGAGCAATGGAATTTTGAGCATCAATAAGTTTGTGCCTATATTCGTCAATGTGTAAATGATAATATTCTTAACCATATCAATAATGAAACTATTGCAAAGACTTTGTAAGACAAACTTGAATCTCTATATGCAAGTAAAAAAGGAATAACAAGCTATACTTGATTAAACAATTGATGGGCTTGACGTATAAAGAAGGTTTTATTATATCCAATCATTTAAATGATTTTGAGAGTGTTGTTCATCAACTTTCAACCATAGAGATGAAGTTTGATGTTGAAGTTTAGGGACTTATGTTACTTGGTACTTTACCAAATACTTGGTACTTTACGAGATACTTGGTATGTTTTTTTAATAACTCTTTACAACTTAGATCTTATGGAAAAATCAGCCTGGACATTTCTAAAATAGGTGTCCTAAACAAGGAGAAGAGAAAAAAATCTCCTCATCAACACAATTTGAAGAGGCACTTGTCACAGAGAATAAGGGGGAAGTAAGAGCAAGGGTCCATTTGGTATAACCAAAAGTCGAAGCAAGTCTAAAAGAAGATATAAAAGTATGCAATGACATTATTATTATTATAAAATGGGTCACGTAAAAAAGAATCGTTGAAAATGGAAAGGAGATAATAAGAATGGCATCAATAAGTAGGATAAAAAGTAGGATGAGAGGGATCAAGATACTGGTGATTCTGTTGTTACTACAATTGATGACGAATTATCATTATTTATGATGATAATTTGGTTAATTTTGCTAGTCATGAATCAAGTTAGGTGGTTGATAGTGATGCCTTATTTAATATTACACCAAGAAAGAATTTATTCACTTCCTATACTCTTGGTGATTATAGGGTATTGACAATGGGTAATTATGGATGGTAAAGGCAGTAGGAATTGGAGATGTCTATTTAGTAACTGGTGTTGAAGCAAGGTTCCTGCTTTAAAATGTAAGACATATACTAGACATTCACTTAAACTTAATCTCGACTAGTAAGCTTGATGATAAAGGCATTTGTAACACCCTTAGTAAAGGAAAATGGAAGCTCACTAAATGTTCCTTAGTGGTAGCTTATGGAAAGAAGCATACAAGCCTCTACCTGAAGTAAGCTTTAATTGCAAACGATTGTTTCAATATTATAGATAGTGATCCAACAAAATTATGGCACTAATAATAGTTTAGCCATATAAGTGATAAGGGACTTAATTGTTTGATTAAGAAAAACATGCTACCTAGAGCAAAGGGTGCAAAGTTAAAAAAGAGCCCTTATTGTATGACTAGGAAATAAACTAAAGTTTTATTCAAGAGCCATCATTTGTTGAGAAAAGCAAGTTTGCTTGAGTTAGATCATTTAGAATTTTTTGGTTCAGTGAAGGTAAAGTCTTTTAGTGGTGCACTTTATTATGTTACCTTTATTAATGATTATTCTAGAAAACTTTAGGTATATACTTTGAAATCTAAAGATCAAGTGGTTAATGTTTTTAAGCAGTTTCTAGCTTTGGTTGAAAGAAAAATAGGGGAAAATTAAAATGCCTTCATTATGATAACGGAGGTGAATATATTGGATCACTTGATGATTTTAGCAAATCATAAGGCATTAGGCATCATAAGACACCTCGAAAGGCCCGTCAATTGAACGGAGTAGCTAAATAGATGAAAGGAAGCATGATATAAAGAATTGTTTGCTTATTAGCAGAAGCCAAGCTTCCTAAAGGCTTTTAGGGTAAGCCATGAATATAATAATTGAATTGTCTCCTATAACCATTTATGTGCATTCAGATGCAAAGCATATGTGCATATAGTCAAAGATGAAAGAACAAGGTTAGATTCAATGGCATGACAATGTATATTGATGGGCTATAGCTAAGACGAGTTTGGATATAGTTTATATGATCTAACTAAGAAGAAACTTTTTTGAAACAGAGATGTGTTATTTATTGAGGACCAAACAATAGCTAATATATAAGTGCAAAAGACTAAATATCCAAGAATATATGACTTGGTTAACCTGGATTCAACTCCACTGACATCTACCCCTATTTTAGCTTATAATGAAGATCACCATCAAGTTGATAAAGTTGATGGCAGTAAACTTTAATCAAAAACTTCCATTAACAATGGTCAAAATGTTAGTATTCATTATCAAGACACTGTAGAAATTTAGCTAGCCCTCTTAAGAAGGTCCACCCATGAGTGACAACCATCTACAAGATAATTTACTAATGATTATATACTTTTGCTTGATTGTGGAGAGCTTGAATATTTTCAAAAAGCTATAAAGAGTGATGACAAGTAGCTTTAGATAGAAGTGATGAAATATGAAATCAAATCCTAACATGATAATTATTTGATCTTGTTAAGCTACCTCAAGGTAAGGAAGATTTAAAAAATTGATAGGTACACAAGTTGAAACAAATTGAGAATGCTAACCAACCTGACCCAAAGTGAGGCATATTGTGAAAAGCTGTAATAAGAAGAAAATGATAGACTTTCAAGAGATATTTACGCCAATTGTCAAGATATCCTCAATTAAAGTCATGTTAGGTTTAATTGATAGTTTGGACTTGGAGGTTGAGCAATTGGATGTGAATATTTCTTTTCTTTATAGTGACCTAGAGGAAGACAATTATATGGAGCACCCAGAAGGCTTTAAAGTAAAAGGCAAAGAGCTTTTTTTTTAACAAATTAAAGAAGAGTTTGTATGGCCTAAAGTAGGCCTCTTGAC
>JANIHZ010000208.1:45445812-45462435 GCA_027478365.1 Erythroxylum rufum | reverse complement strand
TTTGATATTTACAAACTAATATAGATTTTGTAAAAATAAATTTATTATCTTAAAAATTAACATTAATTTAATATATCATTTAAAAATAAAGTTATATTCACCAACAATTTCTCACATACAAATTATAGTGAATATGGCTCTCCTTTATATATAACTCGATTCATAGTCATCCACAATATCTATTTTTAAAGATACAATAATATGTAAACTACATAAGATTAATGCTCCCAAATGACATTCAAGAGAGTAAAGACTACATTTTTTATTTTTTTGCCCTACTTTTATATTAATTAATGGTTATGATAAAACAAATTAAATAATTACAAAAATGAACAATAGTTAAAAAGAGAAATAAGAATGTCAAATTTGGCCTAGGTTGATTGGACTACAGGCCAACCATGGTCGACCCGACTGGGTCATAGGTTGAGCACGGGCCGGCTCGGACCAAACTGTTATTTCAAAAACGATGTCTTTTTTACATTTTTCTTAAAAAAATATATGGTGGGTTGGGTTGGGCTGAACTGCCTGTGACTCGTCGAGTCATGGGCCACCTTAGCTTGCTGTTGGGCTAGGCTTGGCCAGGAGCAGCCCGGGCCTGGCCAGACCCATTGACATTTCTAGAGAGAAAAAAAAGAAACAAAATTGATCTATATAGTTCGACTGAACAAATGTTACCTTACATTCACTCCCCAAGCTCTACTTAAGAATTAACTATCTTCTTCTTTTAATGGATAAGAAGTAACTCTCCATACAACATCTTATTTATCACAATTAAAGAGAAACATTTATAAATATCTTACTGAACCTTTTATGAATCTTATTCAAGATCAAAAGAAACCCTCATAACATGTATTCTAAAAATTTTGTAATTACAATTGTACAACCATACAACTTAAAATCTCCCTCTTTTGCTTACACTAATTAATTAATGCTCAATATACACTATGTAATTCATATATATAGGCTTGACAATTTTAGTCTAAGCTTAAGAGACCAACCCGAAGGCTGGCTCTAATCCCCTCCTATAATGATATCATTTTGGTTCAACTTTCTAAAACAACATTGTTTTGATCTGTATATTTAAGAAACTTAAGACCAAAACAATGTCA
The DNA here is from genome assembly GCA_027478365.1 of Erythroxylum rufum. Lineage (NCBI taxonomy): Eukaryota > Viridiplantae > Streptophyta > Magnoliopsida > Malpighiales > Erythroxylaceae > Erythroxylum > Erythroxylum rufum. The sequence goes on along the minus strand of JANIHZ010000208.1, from coordinate 45,461,326 downwards.
TTTTTGAAAGTTAAAGATTATTATAAAACTTAATTGTGATCTACTTATCCCTAAACTAACTCAAATAGTCGTTAACACACAAAATTATTATTATGAAAAAGAACATTCAGCTAGCTAGACACCTACCTTTAACTAGACTATGTTTGTTTGGCTGGGGGTTTAGTTAGTTTATCCCACCTATTCTCTAACTTTTTGTTGCTTTGTCCAGTTAGTCGATCCAAATCCTTGGGCTAGTCAAGCTCCTCTAGAAACCAAGTTAAAAACTTCAACCACCAAATTTTTCAAAGAAAAAGCATAACCTTTCGATATAAAATTGACTTAAAACTATTTCAAAATTCTTCCTAAGTTTTTTTGAAGATCAAGAACATCTTTTTAAGATCAAAATATAATTCCTCTTGAGTTTGAAATTATTGTAAATGATCATACAATATTTGAGTCCCTAACTCATTGAAATGTCCTAGATGAAATTATAAGAAAGATTATAATGATTTTTTAAATATTGATATGCTAAATTTCTCTTTGTTCTTAATTTTGTACTTGAATTCTCTTGAAGCTCTCTTAAGTTGCATATGTGGCCCATTATGCTCATTTGGTTCATACTTTGATTACTCAAATAATTCATTTGGCTTCTTTACTCGCTTTGTCATTTCCTTAAACTTTACTTTTCATATGTTGCCTAATTCCATTATAATAGAACTACTAATATTGTTAAAAGTAAGTTCATTAATAGCAATATGTTTTGTTATCATCAGAACCATGAGTTAAGACCTCATTTGGTTTAATAAAATTTTCCTTTTTATAATAACAAAATATTTGGTGATATTGACAAGAGTAAATGGCATCGAGTAAGTTCTCCTTATATTAAAGCAATATGTAATGCATGCTCTCCTTTAATTCATGCATCATGAATTATCAAGATTCAATATTATTATTCTCTTCCCCTTTTTGACAATATTAAAAAGGGCATATTATATAAGCATTAAAAGAGTTAAATAAGTCCTTTCTTCCCTTTTAAAAAATTATGTCATATAGGCAAAAATATCAATAAGTTCTAGGCACCCACGCAAACTTAGATCTTTGGAGATTAGTTATTAAACCATTTTTTTAACCTACATTCTTTTGGGTCTACTAAATAAATAATTCATAAAAAACCATTTTATATGCAAAACAAAAATAGCGTATCACATAATGGAAATTGAAAGTGTTAGTGCTATATGAGAAATACCTATAAGAATATGGAATTTATACATTTTTAGGTCTTAATGGATGATGTGGGTGATATAATGCTTTATTTTGGATATTTGAGAGATTAGGATCTTTCCTTGTGAGATAAAAGTTCTAAGCATATGAATTGACCAATTACATGTTTCTTTGATAGAAACATGGTATATACTAAACGTGGGCATGTATAATACTTTTCTTTTTATGATGAAACTTATAAAAATTATGAGCTTATTTCATGTTGTTTTGATGATAAAGATAGCTATACAAATTTAAAACTATTTAATGCTATTTTGGGATGACTTTTCACAAAAACATGCCTATTTATTCTTCGAATGTTAGGTCCTCTAAGTTTGAAATATGACGTTTACATGAACGCATAAAATTTTCCTTTTGCTTGGGACATAGAGGATGATGCACGAGCATTAAAGTTTTCATGAATAGAACTGGACACCATATACTCGAGTGATAATTTAAGCCTATATTGATCATATAAATACTTGCCTCTGAAAAAAATGTCTTATCATTGGATTATGCACTCTCATAAGTGAAACTAATTCTAAGCCTAGTATTTGATTTCTTTTAGGGCATATCATTTAATTTTTTACTTCCTAAAGTAAAATTAGACAATTTTCTTTTCCAATGTCCCATTCTCGTTAAATAAATCATATTCATTGTTATTAACAACAATCTCACTTAGATTATATCATGTCATTCATATGACATTTTAATTTCTCATTCTCAATCATGCATTCATCTACAAGTTTTTTAACCTCTTTTTCCTTAGAAGATAATTTCTTTCTTTTCAAGCATTTCTAGGCATTTAAGAAGTTCTTTATAAGACAAACTATAATCAAAATCATAATCATTAAGAGAGTTTGAACTAGAGGATAACTCATCATTATTTGTCATAAAGTACATACAATCCACCTCATTATTTGATTCTCTACTTACATAATTGCTTATATTATCCTCTATGGTCTTTAGTGCTCTCTTTTTCTTTTAGTACTTCTTCTCCTTCTTTTCACTCCATTCTTAAGTATCATCTAGATTCTCATTGAACTCATTATGAGTAATATTATTAATACCAATATAATTATTACAATCTTTACCATATGTAAGAACAAGTATGTAACAAATATTATAAGCATTTTAACACATTAAAACTTTAGAAAACATATATTTATCTAATACAAAAAAACAAATTATGTATTGCCTTACTATTCAATATAATGAGTCTATATGCTTTAATATTCAATATAATGAGTCCATTGTCATTCCTATTCCACTTAAGGTCTTCTTTACAATTTATCATAAATTAAAATCTTTGATCATAAGAAAGACTTTTATCTTATTTCTCCAAAATAAGTAATCATTCTCATTAAAACATGTAGCAATATTGATATCTTGGCATTCATGGCTAAAAAGTCAATCAACTTATGCTATAATGAAATTTACTCAAATTCTATTAGAAATATATGTAACGAACTAGACTTGTTCTAACACTAATTAACGGTTCCTAGATGGAATACAAAAGGAGGTGGAGTATGTATATTAACCTTTTGTCTTATTTTTAGACTAATGATGGTTATGAAAAGCTCACCTAAAATTACAAACTAACCACTAAAAAGTGTGGATAAAAGAAATTAAATTGTTTATAATAATTGGCTAAATAACCCTTGACTTATATTCACTCCCTAAGCTCCCCTTAGTAATTCACTATCTTCTTCCTTTATAAGTGAAGACGAACCCTCCATACAACATTTTCTTTACAACAGGTGAAGAGGAGTCCTTACAAATGTCTTATTTTGACATGAGTGAAGATTAACCTTTTGCAAATCTTATTCAAAGTCAAGAGAAACCCTCACAATATGTATCTCAAGCAATTTTTTTCAACTATAACAATTGAATAGTTAGGGTTAGCAACAATCAGGCTAGGCCTAGGTCCCTTATGGACCTAGTTTAACCTAAAAATTTTAATTTCAACCTTAGTCCATTTCGAGGCTAGCATGAGGCTTACTATTAAAATGATAAGCTTTTGGAACATGGGTAATTATACTAAATCCTTTTATAATTTCAATTTGTTTCACTTTAATCTTTAATTTTTAAAAATTATCATATACTCTTTCATACTTTAGCTTTTATTTCACTCGTAACCCTTAACATCATTCTTTATTAAATTTTTAACAAAAAAGGGATAGATAAAGTTATGTGGCTTGACTAAGTATTACATAGCATAACACTTGTCACATTTATACAACGTAACACATGATGTTGTATGGTTTGGGAGACATAACACTCTAATGATTTTATTCCATATATAAATGAGGTCATAACTTTAGAAAATGATAATAACTAAGGTAATGTATTACGTGACATAACCACGTAACAACTAATCAGGTCACACAATCTCATTTGTCTATCCTTCATTAAATTTTCTATTAAAAAGGAACATAAGAAAGTAAAAGTAAAATAAATACCAAAATTTAAAGAAGAATATGATATAAAAATTAAGAATTAAAATAAAAGGGTATAACTAGAAGTACATTGGATGTAGTTAATGTTTGGAACATTTTAGGGGACCTAATGATCATATACTGATAATATGTAGTTTTCGAAAATATGTTGGAATGTGGTTTTTCTAAGAAAATATTTTATCCTCTCTAACTGTTTAAAACCTCTTAGATCAACTAAGTGACAAGCTTTTTACTCTCCACTGGGAGTGAAGCAAAGAATTCTAGGGATTAGTTCCATTTAAATTGAATCAAATTTTATTTTCATGTATATGACCATTCTAGATACAAACAGATGACCACTTTTAGGTATTTTTGTTAATAAAAAGTGAAGATTTTATAGGTGGCCTAAGTGAGATCAGAAAATAAGAAACAAGAGAAACAAGATCTGTCAAGTTTCATGTCTTCTTGCAACAATTGAGTTAATAATTAATGGAAGGCCAGTTTTTGACTTCGGATGATTTTAGCAATCTACCTTAGCTTAATGTCATAGAACTAGGAAACAATCATGCTTCTTGGTCTATCTTAATGGAATTATGCCCTTCTCTTATATTATTCTTTTTGGCTAACAATGGAAGGAACTTTAGCTTAAAGGCATATATTGACTAGGTTTTCCAAATTTTTGCCTTATTCTTTATATTAGAAGATAATCACATAGATTATAAAAAGATCAAATTACAATATATGCAAAATCATATATATTCTCACTTACTTAGATAGTATGTTTAATTCACCGGTTAAAAGACTTGTAGAATTGTTTTTAATAGACTCGTAGAATTGTTTTTCAATATAAAGAGATCTTTGAATGATTTATGGAAACAAAAAATTTATATACATTCAAATTTCAAAGATTTTCTTTTATATTGAAATTTGAACATTCAACTGCTTCTTTAGTAGTTTTAACAGATAACACTAAACCCATTTAAGGGTGTTTTAGTGATTATCATCTCGCATCACATATGAATTTGTTTAATCGATTAGAATTCTGCAATTTTCATACTTATCCAATAACCCATATGACTATCATATAACAAGAGTTTATCTTAAGTAAATGACATCTCAATTAATGAATCGATCCTGGGACCAATATGTCCTTAAGTAGATATTATACACTATATCTTAGAGCATATCTTGCATTAATTTCTTTTTAATCTTATTTATTTCATTACATTATGATTATATTCAATTATCTTTCTAAGATACGGTGGACACCTTTGAATACATTTTATACGAGTCTTTAAAAACAATGACCTTCCTTTATTCTGAATACTTCCATACCAAATTTAATTTGATTTCTTAAAAATTATTCCCTAAGCTCACATCATACATGATTTAGTTGGTTCCCATAAGCTTCCTGAAATACTTTAAAGCTTCTTGCTTGAGGCCCTCTTAGTATATAACTATATTCCCATTAAACTTGGTAAGGAGCTTACTCCATTTGTATGTCCTCTTAGCTTTGAGGGAATTATGGAAAAACTTTGTGTTTCTATCCGTCTCCAAAAGCCATTGTAACCTGGCCCTTTGATTAAGTAGTGAGTAATGGCACCACACAACATTAGTATAAGAATATATACCCTCATTTCCTCATTTAAAAGCAATCAATAACCTAACTTTACCTGAAGCTCTTCCTAGACCTTAATTAGTTCTTCCCTATTGTTTTCTTTTTCCATATTTTGGAATATACACTTGTTAAGTTTCAACTTATAATCCTTCATCTCTTCCATGATAAATCTCAATTTCTGCACATAAATGAATGCTTTTTAATCCTCTACATGTTTAGATACTCCCTTTGTGACTTGCAACTTTTAGCTAGGAACAAATCTTGAATCAATATAAAGGAATGATAAGAGAAAAAGGGGTTCCAAATACTAACTTTACTTTCACGGAAACTAGGGAGCCATCTTCCATCCATTGGGCCCTATCCAATTTCTTAGTAAGAGACCATCTTGATGTTTGTTTATTGCACTAGGTATAACAACATCCATCATATCTCAAGTCTGTATCTCCAATCTTATCAACATAATATTTGAAATCATTGAAAAAGTTCCTCTAATTAAAATGTCCTTGAACTTCTAAAATGTATAAGGTGTTATTGAAATCACCTGTCACTCTCTAAGGCTCAATTTGTATTTATCTGGCTAATCTATAATATCACCCATAGGTCCCCTTCTTTGAAATGCGTAGTTAGATCTATAGATAAAAGTTATTACAATCCTTACATTTTCAATAATAAATAGTGTTGATAAATAGAACAATTGGTCACTGGATTGTAAAACATTAATACTTACTAGTTTATTATTGTACTTGACTATTATACATCCAAAATGATGGTGGTCATCGTTTAAAATAAAAGACCCCTGTTTTTTTATGAAGGTCAACTTTAGGAAATTCTCTTTATTAACATTTGTTTCCAAAATACTAGCTAACACTACTTTGTGTTTCCTATAGAAACTACGTAGGAGACTGTTATCTCTTTGGACAGTTGAGACCTATGACAGTCTAGGAGACTAAACACATGAGCAAAAATTTTGTTGTTTGGTTTGTATAGACCCATTTTTCCTACTAAACTTCCTTGTGTTAGCCCTTATGGATTCCTCCTATTCTATAATTTCAACCTATCCAATGCTTAAGTTTTACATGATGCTCTCCATCTGGGATGAACTCTCCTTTGACCCCTTGATCAACTTTTAAACGGATACTAGTCTCCAACCCTTCTTAAGTGCTCTCCTTCCTATTTCTATTCTCAACTGTGTTCCTATTTATCCCATTTCTAGTTGAAGTTGGACTAGTATTAAAACCCACTTAGAGTATGATTTCCATTTTTTTGTTGTTGAAGATTTGGTTCAGTCATTACCCTTTGTTCTACAAAGATTTGCTTTACTAGCCCCATAAGTTCCTAATAGGCCCCATTGATAAATGTCCTACCTATTGGTTTATATTATTTTCCCTAGATTGCTAATCATGGCTTCCACTAGTAGGATACCTTCATTGAGTCCTCAAATAACTCTTCATTCTTTCTTAACCTCATTAATGGTATTTCATTCAAAAGTTCCAAATCTTTTGCCTAATTCACACAAAGTCTTGCGTAGCCAATTCTCGTCCTATGAGCCATATTCTCATCCACATATAATGGCACAATTGTGAAGTTAACAAGAAGACTGAGCCCTTTAGTTAACACTGTAATAGAACATTACAAATATTTATCCTTATTGGTATGTTAGCTTGTTTGACACTTCTTAGACTTAATCTTAGACACCATGGCTGCAAGAAAAGTGGAGCATTTTGGATGTGCTAAGGACTCACTCCTAACAGCTTATTTAAGTCAGCTTTAGAGAGAAACCTGAATAACACAAAGCCAATTTCAAATAAGAGGAATTATTTCAGATCAACACTCTTATAGCTTTTGAAGGACAAGTTAAGGATTAATGGAAAAGTGACTTCTTTTTAATAAAAATGCCAACTAATATGGTTGTCCAGAGGCTAGCCCTTTCCTTAAAAATATCAATTCTAGGGGCTATTATGCTTCTACCTTCTAAGATCTACAGAGGACAGTAGAAGTGAGATGTTTGAAGTATCCTTGACCACATTCTCCCAATTCAGCTTGGGGTTATTAACAACAAGGGGATTAGGAGTGGGAGCTTAGTTAGGTGATGAATAACTAAATCCTTGTATTACATGAGCTCTGGTGGACAAATTTAGCTAAGGAGGGGAAGTCACTAGAAGGGGAGTGGGTGTAGTTAGGTCTAGAGAAAGTTAACCTATCAAGCCTAGGAAATAGTTTCCCAACCCAGAAAGGAAATGGCTAGGGGAGCTTTTAAAAAGTCATTACCATTTAAGGTAAAGAACTAGAGGTGAGAAAATATGGATTAAGTAAAATACCTTTAAATCCCTAGGTAAGGGAGGAATGAAAGAGCAGATAGGAGTAAAAGGCAATGAGCGATTAAGGCAAACAAAAACAAGAAACATAGTTGGAGTAGAGGGGAGATCTAGGAAGAAACCAAGAAAAGAAGAAGTTTAGAAACCTATAATTCTCGATAGTAAGATTTATCATGGAGGATCTTCATAACATCTCTCTCTACCACCACCTTTATCTCTATTCATTATCTATGAGAGGGATCTTCACAGCATCTCCTTTATCTATTGATTTTCTTGTAAATTGTTAGGTAATGAAATGGGACTTTATCTGTTTCCTACTAAATAGGGTCTTCTTATGCTCTTTTATAGAATCTTATATACTTACAAGCTTGAATTTCAAATTAGTTTTTATTTCTTAGGCATTTTTCTTTAATGATTATTTCTTGTCTTCTATTCTTATGAAAGTTTTAATCATTTGCTAGGAGCGTTATATGTTTAGGTATTATTTGTCTTTTGTGGACTTTGAAGAAGAAATATAACTTATAGGTGGTGGTTTTGAATATTATGGCTGTGAAGTTGTTGCAATTGTAGTGAGAATGAAAGATTTTCAATAAATCTAATACTTATAATGAATTCCAACAGGAATTAAAGGAATTGATGGATAGGCACTTGGATAAAAATATGTCATATATGTTTTGTGCATCTTTTCTTATAATCTAAAGGATGAGAATGATAAAGGGGATTAGCTTACATGTAAGAGACAAAGATCTGATCTTAAAGGTGATGACTTGTTTGAGTCATCAGTAACAATACGACGTTAGTCAAAGATACTATTATTAGGCTACTCACCAGGCTCAAGAAATGATCATCATTATGGAGAGGAGTAATCAGGAGTCTGAGTTTATGGCACTTATAAGCTTATACATTATGTTAATGCTTAATTCATCATTTTTAAGGCAGTCACGTTCACCATATGGTACGTGGAAAGACCAAACATTTAGGCTTCAATAATTTTATTAGTAGTATATTCTACAAAATTTTGTTTTAAATTAATTGATACACCATAAAAAGTGAACTCACATATATGATTTTAAAAGGTGTCCTACTTGGGTTGAATGTGGGAAAACGATATATTAGACATATGTATATAATTAATGTGTTGATTATATATAAAAAGATATTTAGCAAATAATCACATTTAAAAGACCTAAAACATACATTGCTAACAAAGATACAAAATTCTTTTAAAATAGTTAGGAAACTTACTAATATGTTATTTCAAAAAAGGTTTTTAATTTGTAGATAATCTATAAATACTTAAGTGATGATATACATCTATAATATTATTTGAGTAATATTATCTTATTTATATTTGAATAAAAACATGCTCTTTCCTATTTAAATTTTTCTTTAGTACCTATTTAATATTTTCTTTAGTACTTTATTTTTTAGATGAAAGACATAAAACACCCTTGTAGTTTGAAAAATTTTAGAGAAATTCCTTAGTATTTAAACTTATCGAAAAAAATCCCTTTGAGATTTTCGAATTTTTAGAAAAAAAATTCCTTCTATCAGACTTAGGCTAATTAAATGTAAAATCAAAATTTTAATCTCGAATTGAACTAATCAAGCCCAACTAAAACTAATAATTTATTATAATTAACTTCAATTATTATTTTAAAGCTAGTTTAATTAGTTTGAATCAGGTTGAGAGTTGAGTTGAGTTATCATATTAGTAATAATTGATTAGTCAACGTATAATGTTCATATTGTATGTATTTCATTATTATTTTTTAACCAAAATCTAAGAGAATGATTTTTTGGAAAATTAAAAACTAAAAGGAGGTTTTCAATAATTTTAAAAATTAAAGAAAATTTCTAAAGTTTCTTAAACAACATGGGAGAACTATATCTTTTATCCTAATTTTTATTTTACCATTCATATTTGGAACAATGATGACTATTTTAGTGACTTTATCATTCAAAAACTTCGAAATATTATCTATTGAGTTTTCACTAATTAAATCAGACCTAAGATATCTTTAGTAAAAATTAACTTTATGACAATCATACTTAACACACTATTCTCATCCATTAGCACTTTATAAGCGACTTATTTATTATGGATATGAACCTTTCTTTGCTTTAAATCAGAAGTATGACAACCATAACTTTAAGTTTCATCGTGCAAGCTATACTCAACAACATTTTAAACTACTTTGTAATTAGGGACAAATCTTCTTGTTTCTTCCATATGTGAGCCAATATAGTTGCAAAGTAAAATTGAGCATAAGTTAGGATGACTCCAAAGTAGGCCAACCTTGTCAATTATAGCCTATCATTTTTTGTTTTTTTTTTTACATTTCATTACTTTTGGAGGCCCAATATTTTGTACCAATAATAATTTTTATAATCCAAGTAACTATATTTGCTTATTCAATCAATTCGTACTTGGCACCTTTTAAGAAACAATTTCATTGAACAAACTCCTAATCACAATTTCATTAAGTACTTTATGCCCCTCTTCTATATATACAACAATCTTTAAATTTTCAGTATGGTCCCCTAATTACTAGCATCTTAATACTTGTATCCCATTCTTTGACTTAACTTAAATTACTTCCTCTTGTCAAGGTGTTCATACACAAAACAATAACTGAACTTTATTTTCTCACAAGCCTTAATATCTTCATGAGGTGCAAGCCAACTTTATGACTTTAACTTTTCATCTATTAGGTCTCTAAATACATCGTCATACCTCCCTTTTATGGGTAGAAGATACTTCCCCTAACTTAAAATAATCATTAATCAATTTGTTTCTTAGGTAAAATTGATGTTATCTAAAAACTATCCCTTCCAAGTTCAATTTAGTAATATTCATCTCAATTCCCGTGAGATCTTATTTATATGACTCATATTTTATAATTCATAAAAAATATGTAGCTTTATTTAGTTTAATATAGGCTAGAGGAACAATGTCCCGTGGAAAGTTGGTGTGAAACTTTCATGTTAAGACTATGCGTTCAACACAATATGAATGTGAAAAGAGTTGTTAGAATTTTCAACTCGTTCTTATAATGATTAGACTCATAACATATAAATATGTATAAGAAAAAGAAGGGTTCAAGAGTAGTTGGAATTTATTGGACTCTATATAATTTAGTATATTATTAATGTACCTCTAATTTTTTTAAAATATTTTTAGTTTTAGTTTTATAACACTTGTCTTTATTGTCAATTTTTGTTAACTGTACACTCTAAAACAACATTATATAATGCAATATGTAATACCATATATAATGTCATGTAATAAAAATGACATCGTTTTCGAATTTGTTAATAAAATTTTAATAGAAATTGAAGATAGAAGAAATGAGTGTTATAAAATTAAAAATATAAAAAGAGTTATTAATAAATTTTAAAAGTAAAAGATATATGAAGAATATATCGAAGTTATATGGACTCCAATAAACTTAACTTGAGAAAAAAAAAAACAATCCTTAATTAGAAGCACAGGGTCACAAGAAAGGGATATTATAGAACAAAGAAAGTTGAGTTACTAAAAAGATATGAAATTTAAACCTTACAATCGACCAAACCTAAAAATTAAAAATGGGAACAAGTTACCTGATCCATTTACTTTGCTCTTATTCTGTTCTATTTCGTCTCATCTAAACGTTTATACTAAACCTAAAAATATATGGATAAGATGAAATAAAAAAAGTAAAAACATAGTAAGCGGATCAAATGATTTCATCCTCTTAAAAAGTGACCCAAGATTGCTGTTCTTAGCTACAAATACTCAAGTAGGCCTATGTTACAGTAACCTATTCAAAAAGCAAAGAAAAATTGTAGGCAAATCATATGTTACCAATCCCTTCAAAGCCCATAACTGCAATAGGTTCAAATTCCAATCCCTTACCAAGCCCATCCCACGCATTAAGGAAAGAGATACTACTTGCCGTTTCAGGGATGATTGTATATATGACTCCAAAATCACTTGCCATAGCACGGAGCGTGGATATACAGCCACAAATGACACCGGCAACTCTGCTAAACCCACAAAACCTTGAGGCTTTCTTTCCTGCAAGTGTAATTACTAATCCCTCCTCTTCATCTCCTAAGCTTTCTTCTCTGAAATTTCCGAGGAAGGTACTCTCTTTCTGTTACGCTGATGATGACCATGTTCTCGGCGATTGCGTCGTCTTCGAAGAGGGTGTATTCGAGGACCCATATCTCCGTTCCAACTTCAATGTCGTCAAAGATTCCAGTTCCGTTACAAAGAAACCAAAGTCCAAGAAAACTGTCGTCCCAGAAGTTCAAAGGCAGAATTTGGTCCCAGACCACTGGACGGAAGTGTTGGCAGAGATTCATATGACTAAGAAAGAGAGACGGAAGATTGCTCAACAGATGGAATTTAAGAGCAGATTGGAAAAGAAAAGGAAGGCCTTAGCTCCCATTAGGAGTGTGAATTTGGAAGAGTACAAGGCCTACAGAGAGGCCAAGTTGGCACAGTTGAAGCCGCTTGTTCTCGATAACCCCACAACCTTTCCGGTGAAGGAAGAGGAGGACGAGGACGATGAAGTTAAAGAGAATTCCGCCGAGCGTGTGTCTCCTAAGAATCCCAGATGGGCAGTTTATGGGAAGAGTTTCGATGATGTTATGGAGTTTTTTAACAGTGGACAATACGTGCCTGGGAAATCTGAAGGTATTATCTTCTTCTTCTTCTTTATATTATTACTTATGCTTCTGGTTTATTTTGGTTTGTTTTTATGTTTCTTTTACTTCATTAGCCCGGCGCAAGTTGTTCACCAAAGATGAAAAGACGTTGTTGAATAGGAAGATTCCTCATCTGGAGCCTGCTACATCTGTGAGTTTACCATTTGATTCAATACTTCCTAGTCACTATCTTTTTCTCTGATGTGTGTGTGTGTGTCTATATTTTTGATGGTTTCGATGTTCGTTCTTGTTCCAACCAATAGGTAAGGACCAAATGAATTGTAGTAAGCTTTTTTCTAAAACTAAGAATTATTAGTGGTTCATTTATGGGCTCTGAAAAACAATCTTCTGCATATGTGGTATTTTAGTTTTGTTTATCTCAAGTTTTAAAAGGAATTGTCATATCTTGCATAATTCGCTGGATACTTCCCACATCTTGTCAATTAATGTTGATAAGTGTTATCCATCGTCTGCAGAGAAAATGGCTTCCATTGCACACTCTTGCTGCATCAGGAGAATTCTATCTTACGAATATCTTATTGAAGCATAATGTTGACATTAATGCTGTTGATCTGGTACGATTAAATTTGATAATTTTCTTGGTGAATGATACATTTCAATGGCTCTGGTTTCTTCCTTTTTGGACAAAATGTCTATCGTTAAGCTTGGAATTTTAGATTGTTATTTTCGTTTTTGTTTTGGAGCTTAGATCCTTAAATGTTCTTCAGGATGGTTGGACTGCACTTCACAAAGCAGTAATAAGTAAAAAGCAAGCTATTACCACCTATCTTTTGAGAGAATCAGCATCTCCTTTTGTTCGGGATACTGTGAGTACAGACTTGTTAAATATCCCAATAACCACTGTTTCTCATCTAAAAAATTGTTGGTGACATCGGAAACAATGTTGGTTGCGAACTTTTGTAGCTCTATCTGCAAATTCTTACTTACAGTTTCTCTCTATGCTTACTGTGATAGGACGGTGCCACCTTGATGCACTATGCTGTTCAAACAGCATCTAGTCCAGCTATTAAACTCCTATTGTTGTACAATGTTGACGTAAACCTCCAGGACGATGTATGTATAGCACATCTTCATTTTTGCCTCGTAAACATATTCTCTTCAATTTCCTTGTTTATTGATTAGAACTACCATTTTTCCATTCTAGGATGGATGGACGCCATTACATCTTGCTGTTCAAGCTCAAAGAGCGGATATAGTGAAGTTATTATTGATTAAAGGAGCTGATAAGACAGTAAGAAACAAGGTAAATGACTATTGATTACTGGTATTTCCTTTCTCTTTTTTTATTGCTTTAAAGTTACATTTCAGCTTGGTTTTTGATCGTCTTGTTTTTGTGTACTCTTCAATACCTTTTACACATTATTGACATTATACCAAAGCTTGTGCTGCGCGATGTGCTTCAACTCATAAGATTCAAGATCCTGCAGAAATGTTTTATTTCATTGCAAAATGTGAAAATCTCTTTAAGTTGTTGGACCATCCTTGACCAGTTTAAGAACTTAGTAAAGTCAACTAATTACATTTTGTATTTCATCGGCAGACTACAAAATGGCATCGTTTCTGGTTTTGGTTGTAATAGGAGAGGAGGAACTCCTTTGATGGCATGTGGATATGATTTGTCCATAATAGCATCCTTTTCTTTCACTGTTGACAGAGTCTTCAGTCATCATATTCTATCTGCTGTGTTTCTGTGTATAACCCGATTCATAATCCTTGGCCATTGTTTTGCTTGTCTCAGGATGGTTTAACCCCACTTGAGCTTTGCCTTTATTGTGGTAGAGGCACAAGAACGTACGAACTTATCAAGCTGTTGAAGCAGTTTCCCAGGAAATCCACTGCTTTTGTAGAAAACTCGTCTCCTAAACTTTTGGCATCTTAACTCCTTTGAGAGAACGTCTATTGATCTTACCGTCATCCAGATTTGGGAGAAAAGTCACCACCCTTTCTGGTGGTGAAAAATTTCTAGGCCCCCAACTGCTGAAGATAATGCATTTGCAAAAAAACAGGCCATAATACGGTTGGCATTGAAAAGAAAAAAAAAATCTTTAGCTTTTCACCTTTTTTGTTGCTACGAAACTTGTACGATCTTGTAACTACATATATTGGCATTGGCCTCTGGTGTAAATTGTACTGGTTAGAGCAAATTTATAATTGTGTTTCAAGTAAAGAGGGCCTTGGGGCTTCTTGCCTCGATATTTGTTTATCCTTCTCCATCTGTTCAAATAATTGACTTCAATCTTGTGAATTTTTCCTGGGGAAAGGTGGATTTTAGTTATTAAATAGAGGAAATGGTACACACCACAATCTATTGCAATTTGCTAGCAAGGAAATTGTAAGCAATGATAATGACAATTCCACGGTTTATTAGCTTCATACACATTAGTTCTCCAAAAAAAAGACTTCAGACTAGAGTTATGGGATTCATTCTGTTCCGGCTGATATGGCCGAAGAACGGAATTCGGATCCCAACTTTGGTACCGGCCATAAATACCGGCCGGTACCAGGGTTTTCTGTTGGGTACCGGCCGGTACCTAATATTTCAGAAAATTCCGGATAATTTCGGAATTTTTAAAAACTCCGAGGACTTATTTGCAAAAAGGTTTTTTTACCTAATTTTTACACAACACACCCCCCCCCCCTCCTGACCCTCGTCTGCTACTCTTTCTTTCTTCTTCATTTCTTCAACTCTTCTTCTTCTCTCTAAGCCTCTGTCTCTCGCTCTCTTGCTCTCTCGCTCTCAGCCTCTCACGGTCTCACGGTCTCTGTCGCCGGCGTCTGGAGATCCTCTCACCGTCGCGACGCTTGGTTCTCCTCCTCGCCCAGTCACCTTGGTTGTTCTCCGTTCTCCTCCTCTCCGTGTAGATCTAGCCTCGACAGCTCCTCCTCGACATCACCTCTCCTCCTCGTCGCACCACCACACCACCACTGACCTGCCGACCCATGTATTGGTGTTGATGAGTTGATGAAAATGGAATTGGTTTTTAGTTTTTGAATACCGAATTGGAATTGTGGAGGAATTGGAATGGATTTGCGTTTGCCGTGTTTGTGGAAGAATGGATTTGATTTTTGACTTTTGAATACCAAATTGGAATTGTTTGGGAATTGGAATTGGAATTGGAATTGGAATTGTTTTTGAATACCGAATGGATTTGAAATTTTGTTATTAATTTGTTACATGAAAATTA
>JANIHZ010000208.1:45253996-45265771 GCA_027478365.1 Erythroxylum rufum | reverse complement strand
GACTACTATGATCAGTTCTAATCTTAAAATGCCTTCCTTCTAGGTAGTGCCTCCACTTATTCACTGCTTGTATGACTACTAGCATCTCCTTTTCATAAATTGACAAGTGTTGATGTTTGGGACCCAAAGCTTTACTCATAAAAGCTATAGGGTGACCACCTTGCATTAACACTGCTCCAATTCCTGAACTAGAAGTATATGTTTCAATCACAAATTCCCTTGATAGGTCTGGAAGTGCTAGAATAGGAGAGGTTGTTAGGGGCCTTTTGAGTTGCTGAAAAGCCGTGTCTGCTTCAGAATTCCAACCAAACCCATTCTTCTTAAGCAAGTTAGTCAAGGGTCTGCTAATACTGCCATAATTCTTCACAAATCTTCTGTAGTAGCCTGCCAAACCCAAAAACCCTCTTAACTGCTTAACATTGGAAGGCACTGGCCAATCCTTCACTGTCTGAATCTTTTTCGGATCAGTGGAGACTCCTTCAGCTGAAATGTAATGCCCTAAATATTCCACATTACTGCCCCCAAAGATGCACTTACTTCTCTTAGCATACAGCTGGTGCCTTTTCAAAACTTCAAACACAATTCTCAAATGTTGTACATGCTCATCAAACCCCTTACTATAGACCAAAATGTCATTAAAGAACACTAAAACATACTTTCTTAGGTAGGGTCTAAATACTTCGTTCATTAGCCCTTGAAATGTGGAAGGGGCATTGGTAAGCCCAAAGGGAATCACAAGGAACTCATAGTGCCCATTGTGAGTCCTAAATGTTGTCTTATACACGTCGTGCATTTTAATCTGGTGATAACCAGCCCTTAAATCGATCTTTGAAAATATAATAGCTCCATGTAATTCCTCTAATAACTCATCAATGAGAGGAATGGAAAATTTATTTTTGATAGTTACTTGATTGAGGGCTCTATAATCTACACATAATCTCCAAGAACCATCCTTTTTTTTCACTAAAACCACGGGGCTTGCAAAAGGGCTTGAACTAGGCTGCACTATGCCATTAACTAACATTTCATCAACCAATTTTTCTACTATATCTTTCTGTAATCCTGAATACTTGTATGGCCTTTTGTTTACAGGGTGAGCATCATCTTTCAAGGGAATCTGATGGTTGTGTGACCTGTCAGGAGGCAGTCCTCTGGGCTCCATAAACAATTCTTTAAACTCCTCCAGCAAGGTTGCAATTGCCGTAGGGATCCCAGCTTCAAGACCATTGTCAACAACCACTATAAGTAACTCTATCTTCCCCATTCCCTGCAGTTTAAGCCTACATAGCTGCATTGAAGCCACTTGATTAGGCTTGCTCAATAGTTTCATAATCTGCTCACTCCCAATCTGCTTGAGAGTTTTTCCTAGTTTACCTGTGATGGTTACCAGCTTTCCCTCCCAATAAAAGGACATCCAGAGTTCAACATAGTTAGATAATATATTGCCTAGGGTAGATAACCATTGAACCCTTAGCACCATATCACAACTAGGCAATGTGAGCACCAACATGTCAGCATTGAATTTGGCCCCTTGTAGTGACCACTTTAACCCTTTACAGATAGCTCTTCACTCCACGACACCCCCATTAGCTACTTCCACTATTAGAGGTTTAATGGCAGTCAATTCATACCCCAAATTCTCAACAATTCCTTCACTGATGGAATTGTGTGTGCTACCCGAATCTATCAACACTTGTATTACCTTCTTGTTCACTACCTTAGTCACTCTCATTGTGTGAAATCCCACTGACCCCTCTAGTGCACTAATTGAAATGTGTGGGTTAACATCCTCCTACAACTCCTCGGTATTGACCTCTTCATCCTCTCCCACTTGCTCAACTTCATCCTCATTAATACAGATTGAAAACACTTGTTTATGGTTACACTTATGACCAGGTGAGTATTTCTCAGGCCACCAGAAACACAACCCTTGAGCTCTCCTTGCATCAAAATCCATGCCCCTGATATTTCTGGTTGTGTATGGAAAATTGTTGGGTTTTTGGTATGCGGGTCTGTGGATATTTCTGTTTAGCAATGGAGTTGGGTTGGTGGTTATTGTGTTAGGTTTCTGGTTATAAGTAGAGGAATGTTGTGATAGATTGAATTTGGAGAAAGTGGTAGGTTTGCTGTAAATTTGGGAGGTTATTTTTGGTGAGGGATTTCGGGTGGTAGCATAATTATCTGGTTCATTTTGCAGTCTAGCCAAATCATAAGCATCCCTTAGATCTTTTGGCCTAAACATCTTCATATGCTTTTTGACATCATGCATCAGCCCACCTACAAAGAACACCAAGGCTTGTTTTTCATCCATTCCCGATCTATTCCAGAATGTATCAAACTGATTGATGTAAGATTCTAAATCTTCAGTTTGTGACAAATCCTTCATCTGTTCTAAAGGGTGTTTGGCTCCCCCAAACCTATACCCTATTGCTTCTTCATACTCATCCCACGACCCAAAATCCACTCCCCTCATGTGGGCTTGATGCCAAGATAAGGCATCATCAGTCAAGTAGTAAGCTGCTAGTTTAATTTTATCTGCATCATCTATTTCTTCCACTTCAAAATACTGTCTACACTTGAATATCCATGCATTCACATCACCCACCCCACTAAACTCTGGAAAATTTCTTTTGGGTTTTTTGAACTTACAACACTGGTGATCCCTCTCACATTGATTATGGTTGGTTGTTACAGCTGCAGGCATATCTGACATATCACTCCCTTCACCACCATCTGCAGTTGCCTTACCCTTGAGGGAGCTAGTGTTTCCCTTAGACTGCTGCATTTGTTCCAAGATACTGCTCTGCTGGAGACTGATGCCTCTCATCAAGCTCTTTAACTCCATCATCTGAGCCTCGTGTTGTTGTTGTGTTTCCTCCAAGCGTTGGTTAGTGTCTTGTATCATGGCTGTTATGGATTCCTCCAAATTCTTGAGGTCATGAGATCTAGTACCAGTGGTCATTTCCACAGTCCAAGGTTGAGCTGCTCTGATACCAGTTGATATAGGAAAAAGGGTTTAAGTGTTAAATGGGATGCAAGGTTATGTAGGTTAGTGATGTTATGGATGTTCCGTAAGGAAGAAGAAGAAGATGGCTCACACTACACACACACGACATACATCATTTTTGCATAATAATTTTCTCAGTCTCCTTCATATCTTTGTTGCATATTTATATGATAGGTAGTTAGCGAGAATCTAAGAGTTTGTTACTCCCGTCGATGCTTCTCTGCTGTCTCACCATAACAGCCTGGACTAAGGCTTACTATATAATCTATTGACTTACATACTAATGGACTACAGCCCAACACTTACCAGCCCACCTCCTAACTCACTAATAACCCAACCCCCTTTACAATTGAAAAAAAAAAAGGAATTCACGGCCTTCATGGCTTCATCAGCGTTTTCCCCAATTTATTTCCCCAATCCCTAATTTCAATTGTTACCGCTTCCTCGTATCACTCTTATACCAGGAAAAGAATCACATTATATTCTTTAATACAGATTTATGCTACGTGAACGTTCCTGTATAAGATTTAAGACAAGGCTCTTATACCAGGAAAGGAATCACATTATATTCTTTAATACGGATTTATGCTACATGAACGTTCCTGTATACTTTACAACAGGACCTACATTGCTCCGTACTATTACTACAATGCTGAATATGTTCCTGCAAATCAACTACGCTCTTACAGATCTGTTAGTTGTGTTACTGACTTTGATCAATTCTGTAGGGAAATATCTAATACACAGATATTTACAGAATCTTTTAATTTATATGCATCAATAATTAACTTTCCAACTATTGCAGAAACTGAAGGCTATAAGAAAGGGGCTGATCTTCCTATAAAGGAATGAAGTTGATCCCATGAAAATGGATTTAAGGATGGCCTCTAAAAGACTCGGTCAATGATAGATGGAATTGTCCAAGGATCCGTTAAACCATTCACTCAAAGTTAAGGAGAAATCAGAATTGGAAAATTATGTTAATGTTGCCGACACCTACAAATTACAGCTCAAGCAAAAATCAAGAATTATGTAGCTTACAGAGGGAGATAGGTGCTCAAACTACCTCTTCCGCTACATACAGGGAGAAGGAAAACAAATAGAATTATCACACTTAAAGTTTCAGAAGGGAAAACAATGAATGAACAAAAACATCTAAAGAAATTAGCCCATGAGTACTTTAAGAGCCTGTTAGGTACATGCTAAAGGTTGGAAAGAATACCTCAGGACATTCTTAATGCCTTAACATGTTCAGTGCAACCTCCCTCTCACAATGAACTCATCGAAGATGTTACACCTGAGAAAATTAGGGCCACACTCTTCTCAATCCACCTTGATCAAGTTCCTGGCCTAAATCACTTCAATGCCAGATTTTACCAAGCTATATAGAACATCGCTAGGCCAAAAACAATTGATGTAGTATTGGAATTTTTCCATTCTGGTATGATGCTCAATAAACTCAACAATAACTAACTTTGCCTAATCCTAAAGTGCGAAAACCCCACTAGTCTAAATGAATATAGCTTACTGCAGTGTCTTGTACAAGGTGATTTCAAAGATCTTGACTGATAGATTGACAAAACTTTAGGACAAATCACCAATTCAGGTTAGGCAGCACACATAGAGGCCAGATCAATCAGTGATAGTATCCTTATAGAACAAAAGATCTTCAGGGGATGCAACACTTACAAATCCCTTAAAAGTTAGTTTTACAAGTAGACTTCACAAAGTCATTTGATTCAACGAATTGGAAATTCATCAAATCTTCACTAACAAGCTTAGGATATCCATGTAAATTTGTGAATTGGATTATGGCTTGTGTAACCTCAGTGTCCTATACCTATACAATTATTATTAATGAAGAATCCACTTTGATCTTTAAAGTAGCTAAAGGAATTAGCCAGGGGGACTCTTTATTCCCTACCTATTCACCATCTGCATGGAAGTCTTATCAAGGATCACAATTCTTCAAATAAGCAAATTTCCCTCCAAATATCACTATAGAAGTAGAAAGCTCAAGCTCTCACTATAGAAGTAGAAAGCTCAAGCTCTCACTATTTACATTTCCTAATGATCTCCTTTTGTCATGTGGTGTTAAACAAGCTTCCATCAATACTCTACTGGATACCCTAGAAGTCTTCAGAAAATGCTCAGGTCTTACTTTTACTCCTAACAAGATTTCTCCTATTTTCTCAGCAACAATCTCTTCAAACTTATAAGAATATGTCAGCTTCATTGGAATGAGAATCACAAAGCCTCCTGTCAAATACTTAGGAGTCCCTATATTTACTAAGAAGCTGACTACGAGTGACTACTCCCCACTCATTAGTTCCATCACTAGAAGACTGCATAATTGGTGCAATAAGTCGTATCATATGGAGGAAGAGTTCAACTTGCAATATCTGTCCTTTCCAGCTTATACACCTACTGGATTTCACACTTAGCTATCCCTAAAGCAATAACGAAGGAAATCGATAGGCTTATCAGAAATTTTTATCTAAAATGGTGTTCTTCCCTAAATAAATCTCCTTGTATTAAATGGTTCCAAATTTGCTAGCCTAAAAATCTATGATGTTTAGCAATCACTCCTATCAAGAGGATGAGAAAAGTTCTACTCTCCAAAAGACTGTGGAAGCTACGTACAGAAAAAGAAAATAAATGGGTACAGTGGATTCACAGTTACTACCTTAAAAGGCAGAGCATTTAGGCCATCACAACTAATGACGCTCAATCATGGACTTTCAACAAATTATACACTTGAGGGACACAATTTAGCCTAATATACGACATAGGATAGGAAATGGTAAAGCAATAGACATTTTTTTTAACCTCTGGCTATCTATAGGGCCTTTACACAAAACTGACGAAGCAAGCAACCTCAGGACTGCAATTCCCTCCAACATCATAGTTCAAGTCAGGGCCTTATTCTTCAAGGAGTAGCAATCTAATTACTAATAACTAGCCTTCTTATCATCCTAATCACTTGATGGAGGATGTCATTATTTAAAAGTTGATAAACCCCAAACTTTCTCCTTTAACTCTTGTAAAGCCATCTTCCTCAAGCCAACAAGTCCTTTTCGCTAGTATAAACTCATATGGGATACAAATATTGTTCCCTCCTGTTCTTTCATTCTATGAATAGTTACTTGTGAAAAGCTTAGAGCCAAGGATAAACTGAATGATCACTACTACTATATGCTTTATCAAGGTGACCTCAAAAATTTAAATCATCTCTTCTTTGGATATAGCTACACCAATGATGTAAAGACATGTCAGATTATTCAAAAATAATCCTTGTACAATTGAGGAGATAAGTAAGAATCTTCTATGCCCTAGTCAATGCAGCTAGACTCAATATTTCCATTGATGTAAATTGCAATCTCCTACTGATTAGAAGCCTCTAAGCTTTCCTTTTTGAACGATTCCTTTGTGAGTATGTTTTAACTTGTAGTTTCTTCAGAGAGTAAGACTCTTAGCAACTAACCCTCGGTAGAATAACTGAAATCTCTTTCTAGTTAAAACTAAGGTTGCATTTCTTAATTATTGAATTTTACTATTAGGCTTGAACCTAATCTAGAGGATTTATGTCGACCTATCTCTAGGTTTGCATACAACTCCTTCCGATTATGGTAGATCTATTCACATGCAAGGATTTCTCAATCTCAATCATATGAAATCAAACATTAGACCAATATTTCAAACATATTAGTTCAAGAATATAAACATATAATTGAATCATAATAAATCAATCAATAAAATTGTATTAAATAAAAGACTATTGGTCTCGTGAGATAATCTTAGTGTTTCCTTCATCCTTCATTCAAAACTACTTCTTTCCTTTTCTGGTGTCTAACTCGACTATAGTCATTTCTCTTTATCTCTAACCGTCATAATTTCCTTTTATAGCAAAAAAATAAGTTTTTGGGAATGCACATGACCACTTATATGACTATGTAGGTGGCCGTGTATCTCAAAATATCCTCTAAATTACAACTTAACAGGGTTACAGAGGCTTACATAGGCAACATACATGACTATATGGTCCCTATAAATGGTTGTGTATCTCCTAAGTTACTTTAATTCTTCCATTTTATGTCTTAATTTTTCCCAATTTCTTCCCCTTTTGGTCCATGAAGGTGATTAGCACCCAAAAATACACCTAAAGTATAATAAATACCAAAAATACTATTAAAATATTAAATAACAAGCAAAACACACTGAATATGGGTATATAAATATAGTTAATTAATCATTTATCATCTTTACATTTAATTAATCATTTATCATATTTACATCCATTTTATATATGTCAAGATCCATTCGTATTATTAAGGCTAGAATCAGTTGAACTGATGTAAAACTCACAGCAAATGATAATATCTTCTCTTAATCGATCTCTTCAATTTCGTGCATCATTTTGCCATTATACATGCTTTGTATCTTTCAAAAATGTCATCAGTCTTTTACTTAATATCCATGTCTTTTTGGAAGGTTATCCAAGTCTTATACTTAAATCAAACTATTAAAGTTCATTCTTCATCTATTACTATAGCTCATTTATCCTTAGCAAGATTAGATGGAGCCTTTTCATATTTTTCTAATTATTATTTTCTTTTGAAATTACCATAGAGGTTATTCCTTTCAACTTCAAAATTGTATAAGGAATAATATGCTCACAATATAGGTATAATGAAACTTTGAGAAATGAATCTTTTTTAAATTCATATTGCTCCTACTCGAATCATATAGTGATAAAGAGCTCCCATTGAGTTGCAATTGTCATTGATCATAAACCAATTTATCATCTCTTAAATTGCTCCCACCTGGATGAATACCATTCAATTGTTTTGGTCTTACAAAATCATATTCTAATTTAAATCTCTCACTTGTTTTGGTCTTGTAACATAAATTTGATTACTTGTTTATTACCTCGTTCACTGTTGAATATATACCTTTCAAATGTTCAAAATTATCTTTTAAAGATACTCTTCTTTCCTTTGGAACTTAAATTATCATACTTATAAGAGGGACCATAAATATAGGTAAAAAATACATTATCAAGAAATCAAATATAGTTTATCAGAACTCTTACTTGTTAATATCTCATATTGTTTTAGGATATGAATTCCTCTTAAAAATTTTGTAAATTAGATTAGGCCATGAAAGGAAATAACAATTGCTACAAGCATAAACCATGCCATCAGATGAATGGGTTAACAAACCTCCATGATGGTATTATAAAGGATCAAACATACGTGTACATGCTAGTCATTAATCTCATGCTAACATAAGACTAGAGCTAATCTACATTTTGTCTTCAAAGATGACAAAATATAACTTGATTTCTTTGACTGTCTTCATGTATATCTTTGAATGGTGTTTCTCCATATCCTTGAATACTCTCATATTCCTTTCATCCTATATAGCTTTTACTATATATGACATAGCAATAAAAGGGTACTATTGCTTTATTTTGTCATGCATGTTTAAAGTTGAACACCAAGCTACAATCAGATACCACTCATTTAGTGCATCACCTAATAAACATCTTTCAGTTATGTCCAGGCACCTTATCAAGTACATATTTGATCATCAATGACACATAACCTTAATAGGTGATAGGCAAAATTTGCCTATTCCATTGTATATCTAACTATGAGAAGAGTTATATTCTCCTCTTTGCACTACCATCGTGTTGGTGGATTCATATGATAGGCATTAGCTCTCCATTCAGTTTTCATCATATGACCTCTTAAATTGATCAAATAACTCTTCTTATACTTGATTAGTTATTAAAATTTTTATTAGCTTTATCTTATTGATAATCAACTAAAGTCATATACTTTTTAAAACAACATAATGTTTCAAATTTTGAGAAATAAAATAAATATAACTATAGTGAGTATAATTATTGACGAAATAAGTACTTTTAGTACTTTTAGGCCATGGTCTTTTAGCCACAAATATCATAATGAATTACTTGCAATATGTTAGCAGCTCTTTGTCCTATGCTCAAGGCTTTTTTGTTATTTTTGATCTAAATAATGTTTATAAGTAGACTATTTTACGTTATGTAGGTCCTTTAAACAAAATATGCTTGGCCAATAGATTTATTTGATTTTATATAATATGATCAAGTATAGCATACTACAAATTGGCATAGATATTTTAAAAACTAAATGATGTTATAAAAAATTAATTTTATTTGTTTAATAAACAACATCTAATACTGCAAATCCATCCAACATAAAACTATGAATATTATAATTCCAAGAAAAATGTCCTTTCCAACATTGTGAAAATTAATATGGAATCAAAGTCTAACTAAAATATTACATAACCAAGACTTTTTTTCTTTGCGGGAGGACCTTTTTCCCATTTTAATTTGCTTTAGTTCTTCTTAGAATACTAAGAATTGTGGAAGGCTTTCTATCCACTTTTCACTTAGATTTATCATAGTGCTTCCTCTTCTTAGTTTTTAACTCTTTGTGAGCATAACTTAGTCATTTATGCCTTAATATATAGCTTAAAAGCCTTAAGCTATGATAGGTGCCTCGTAGCATCTAATATCATCTTGATATTTCATATTAGAGGTTAAGCATATTTTCATTGCTCCTAACGTGGAGGCAAGAATGTGTAATAACTTTTACTAGCTCAGTATAAGATAAAATATGACTAATATTGCTCGATTCATTATGTTTGATATTAGCTTCATACGCCTCAGCATTGAATTCTCCTATCTTATATTCTTATTTATAATTTATTTCAGAAGAAATAAGGTTAAGAATGTAATGGTAAAAGAAAAATTAAAAGTAGCTAATATTAATGAAAATTTGAGAGAGACGAGGCTTAAGTGATTCAGATATGTTAAAAGGAGACACTCTGACACTTTAATGAGAAAATAGTACTTAGAGATTATAACAGAAAAAAGGAAGGCTTAAGAAGAACTGAGGGTAAGTGATCAAGAATGATATGCATCTGATAGAACTTATTGAGAACATAACCGGTAATATAAAACTTTAGCATACTAGGATACAAATAAAGGATCTCTCTAAAAGAGCTCATTCTCATTCTCTTAAGTATTTTGGACTTTTTCCTTCAATTTTTGTTAGCCTTTTTTTTTTCAGTTGAATACGTAGTACTTACCTTCTAGTTAGTTAGCTTTGTTAGTTTCTTACTTAGCCTAATTACTTTCTTAACATGGCTAGTTTAAGTTACTTTTGTACTTTTTTTTGTTTGCGTATTTATTTAATTATTTTATCTCTTATTGTTAATCTTTATCATGTTCTATATGTACGGGATTTTGTATTTCATTACCTATTTGTATATTTTTATTTATGCATATTCATTTATATTTTTTATTATCTATATTTTGTATTACATGTGAGTTGATTAGAAATAGCATCTCTACTAGGTAAGAGTAAAGTTGCTTATTACTATATCTTCTCAAACCATATGTTTCAGCGAGAATCTCATTAGAGATTATTGTTGATGTTATTGTATCATAATATGGTCACTATAATGCCACTATAACATGTTACCATCACAGGCCATAAGTTATTGGCATGGTTATATCTTTAGCATAACATCATTATATATATTGTATAAGCTAAAGAGTTCTTTTATATAAGCCACATGCCTCACCATTTTCCTATTTAAGTCATAGTGTCCTTAAAGATTATCATGATTTCATGTAATAATACAAGAGCTTTTTGCTTTTCCAATACCAAATTTCTAAATTATTGCCATTAAAATTTTCATCTCTAGTAAATTATATAAATAATTTATAAAAACAATAATCATTTTTCTCAAACACAATTTTGTAATGACATATTTAATATGTGATTGTTATCAATTTCAACATATTTGAAGAAATCTTCTAGATATAGACTTTAATTGTTTTCACAATTATCTATAAAATAAAAAGTCACCATGTTTCTAGTCATCATCTATATAATAGTTGATTCACAATTAATCATTTATTTAGGTTGATTAACAATTAATCATTTATTTAGGTGTATTTATTTTGGAATATAATATGTATGTCAACCACGACATGGTACGAGAAATCATTTTGATCCTATGAATAACACATACATATAGAGCAATAAAAAATAAAAGAATAATACATTTAGATAAACACATAATATTCAAAATTTAACAATTGCTTAACAGTGAAGGCTACGCATCATTCAGCGTTAACATTCTCAAGCACATCTCTCCGTGAAATTTGGCTTGGCTTGATTTGCAAATACTAACTTGTTTATAAACTTTCGATTAAGCTTTTTATTTAGCGAGAAGCGCCCAACCTTAAGATAATGCACTGCAAGTGCTATGCGACAATGCCAACTCCAAAGCATACACACTACATTAATACCGGGAAAATGGCCTATATATAGCATGCCTGAGAACGCTTCCGAGTTCAGATTTTATTGGCCACTCAGCTGCTTATCCTGTTGTTCTCTTCCAATATGGTTCCAAATCTGACAAGTGCCTAATGTGCAAAAATTGTTTGCTGAAAACGACACGTCGGACCACTCAAATTTTTTACCAAATCTTTAATTTGTCTGTACATACCAAACAACTAATAAAAGGATTTTTTATTTTACTTATATTTTATTTTTGTTCTCTAATTTATCTTTTTTAAAATATAAATATACTTATATTAATATCACTGACATTAAATTTTTATCATTAATAATAATTAAATACTAAATATAACTAACTAAATATTTAATTTCAACCTCTTACACAATATATATTAATAA
>JANIHZ010000208.1:45221311-45232501 GCA_027478365.1 Erythroxylum rufum | reverse complement strand
AAGTCATTTACCACATAATACACACATCATGCATTTTGCCCATCTCACACAACAACCATAAATAGTTTACCCACCTTCAAACTTGGAAATTCCAAATGTCAAAGACTTCCCTTCTTCTTGCCCTTGGAAAGCCTCTTGATTTCCTACACAAACAATATTCTCATCAATTCCTCTTCAGTTCTGAAATTCCCCTTTCAAAACCCTAAATTGATATAACCTTAATCAAGTTCCAATTTAACTCTATCTATAAATCAAATGGGTTAGGAAACTCTAACCCTAACCTAAGAACTCAAAAATCCCATGAGTTTCACTATTCATCATCTTCTTCCTACTACTTTCTCTCACTAGGGTTTTCCATCACAAACCCTAACCCATTTCTTCACAAAAACAAGAAGAAGAACGATGGAACTTACCTAAAAACCTTGCTCTCTACCTTGGTTCCACGAAAATCCTTCCCTTTCCCTAGCCTTTCTTCTCTTCTTCTTCTCCTTTTCTTCTCATCTTCGCCCCTCTCTCTCTTTCTCTTGTTCTCCACGACACACACACACACCTTTCTTCTAATTTTTACTTTCATTTCCTCTTCAACTTCCAATTATGCCCTCACTTACACTTGTTCTCCCAAAAATGCCCTTGGTTCAATTCTAATGACTCTAACTAAAACTTAGCCCATTTAGTTCCCTTCTAACCAATCCCAATGAAATTCTAACTTTCCCTCAATCTCTAATTAAAGACTAATGCTAAAAATGAAAAATTTATACCAAGAAATAAACACAAATAATCAATTAAGCAATTAAGCAAATTGGAAAGAAGACAAGGTCTAACACATAGAGTATGATGGTATAGAGTTGAAAAACGACTGGGAGCAAGACAGCTTATGGAGGACAACGGTGTGGTTGTGGAACTGTGGAACTGTGGAAGTATGCAGCAATGTTGTGCTTATGGAAAACAAACGGGTATATTAGAGTTAAAAGAAGAAAAAAAAAGAATAAAGTTAAGAGTTTTTTTTTTGTTTTGTTATCTTAATGAAATATAAAATATAAAATATAATGTTTAATTAATTTATTATTTTTAAAATATTTTCTTTATTTCTTTCAAATAAAATAGACTAGACTAATATCTATAAGGCATTTATTTTAATAATCTGGAACTTAAAGGATCTTATACCAAAAACTCAAGTTGTATAAGACACCATCTTGCTTTATTCATGTCAGCAATATGGAATTAAAGGGGGATATCCTAACCCTAAGTTATATAATACATGATCTCGCTTTATGAACTTTAATAGTCCAGAACTTAAGTTTTGTTATTTTAAAAGCCGAGTTACACAAAGGTGTTATATTGCTTCATGAACTTTTTTAGTCTACCCAAAAAGCCAAATTTCTCACTTAAACCAACTAAATATTGACATAAAAGCAAGCAAATAAAACCTATAAATAACTAAAACAGAACCAATAAAAATTATCATATTTTGATTGCCTCTCAAATAACATAAATGTTTAATGTTGTTATGTTTAACAAAAACTTTTCTTCTTAATTTTCTAATTATTGAGGGATTGCTAAATCCATATCCATCAAATTTGAGACTACCATATTCTTATAAAATAGTTTCAATTTTTGTCCATTCACCTTAAAGATCTTTTAAGTATCTAAACTTATTAATCCCACTGCATCATAAGGAAATTCATTAGTGACAATAAAAGGAACAATCCATTGAGAATATAACTTACCTAGCATAAGTTAAAATTGAGAACTACATAATAACACCTTCTTTCTAACCCCAAATTGCTTCCTTAAAATAATATTATCATAGAACATTTAGGTTTTCTCTTTATAAATTCTCAAATTTTAGTAAGTGTCCAACATTATTTCCTTTAATTCTTGCAACTGCATTTTTCTTACCTCTCTAGCTTTGTTCAAGTCCATGTTACAACATTGCATTACCTAATAAGCTTTATATTCAATCTTATAGGTAAATGGTAAGCTTTACCAAAAGCCAATCTACTTGTCCATTTGTTTATGGATTATATACAGTGGCTACCTGATGATTTACTCCATACTTTATAATTAAAGTTGCCAATGCTTTATTAAAAAAATGACTCCCTTGATTACTAATAATAGTTTGTCGAACCCCGGATGTATTAGAAATGTTGGAAACTATAAAACCTACAATAGCTATAAAATTGTTAGTCCTGGTGGCTTTTTCCATAAACCACTTTGAAACATAATCAATTTCTAAAAGTATGTAAGAAAAATTATTAGATAAAGGAAAATGGCTAATAAAATTAAAGCTTTATACATCGAATATCTCAATTATAAGAATGAGGATTTGAGGAATTTCATTTCTATAAGAAAACGTACTTATCTTTTGGCACCTATCATAACTTTTACAAAACAAGCAAGCATCTCTAAACAAAGATTCCTAATACAAACCACTATCTAATATCTTTTTAAAAGTTTGTTTAGGACCAAAGTGTCATCTACATGCATAATTATGACAAAAATTAAAGATTGGACGGAATTCACTCTCTATCACACAATGTCTAACAACTTGGTCAGAGTAAAACTTCCACAAATGCAGTTCATTCCAAACATAATGTTTTACCTTATTGCTTATCTTTTCCTTACTATACTTACAAATATAGTTAGATATAGTTTTGGTAACCAAATAATTAACAAGGTCTACATACTAAGGAACTGTACCTTTCATTTGGAAAACTTGCTTATTAGGAAATTTTTTTGAAATAAGTAAAATATCTGCATCCCTTAATAACCTACTTAGATGTTCTACCACTGAATTTTCTACTCATTTTTACTCTTTTATTGTAAAATCAAATTCTTAAAGTATAAAAATCCATTATGTCATCGTCAGTTTGGACTCCTTCTTTTCTAAAAGGAATTTCAATGTTGTATGGTTTGAGTAAGCAATAAATTTAGAGCCAAGAAAATAAGATCTAAATTTATCTAAAGAGAAAACAATTGCTAAAAATACTCCTTTTTAGTTATAGTGTAATTACACTATGCAACATCTAATTTCCTTAAAGCATAATAGAAGACTTAACTTTGTTTCCCATCTATTGGCCTAAAATAGCTCCCTCTGCATAATTACTAGCTTCACACATGATCTTGAATGGTATATTCCAATTTGGTGGTTGAATAATAGGTGCACTTTTTAATAGTGACTTGAGCTTGTCAAAAGATTCTTGAAATTCTTTCCCAAATTCAAATGGGACATCTTTTTTCAACGACTTTGACAATGGTATAAATATCTTGAAATATCTTTAATAAACTTGTGATAAAATACTATGTCTAAGAAAATATTGATCTTCCTTAACATTTGTAGGTTAAGGTAAGTTAACAATTAAATCAACCTTTATTTTTTGAACTTCTATGCTCCTAGATGAAATCACATATCCTAAACTGATGTCTTAATCAATCATAAACTAACATTAGTCATAGTTCAACACCAAATTTGTTTCTTTACATATTTTGATTGTCTTAGATAAATGATTTAAGTAATCATCAAATGAATCTCTAGAAATAGTAAAATCATCAATTTTCAATATACTAAAAAAATGCTCATCATACAACTTTAAAATGTAATTAGAACATTACAAAAATTGAAGGGAATTCACCTAAAAGCGTATGTTCCAAAAGGGCATGTAAGTGTAGTCTTTTCTTTATCTTCTTAAGCAATTACTACATGATAATAACTTGAAAAACCATTTAAACATTTGATCTATAAAGGGTAATAGGAAATGATCTTTTCTAATAGTCAAGTTAAGATTCTTAAAATACATGCACATTTACCACCAATTTTGCATCCTCATTGGAACCAACTCATCATTTTGATTTCATATCACCATTACCTCGGTTTTCATTAGCATGGTGTAAACTGGGCTTACCCACTCACTATCCAAAATTGGATAGATTATGCCTACATAAAAAAGCTTTAGAATATCTTTCATTACCACATCTTTCATTATTGGATTGAGTTTCCTTTATGGTTCCCTTATTGACTTAATAATTTCTTCTATAAGAATCATATGCACAACATTTGCTAGATTTATGCCTTTTATATCAATTAAGGTCTAACTGTTTTAGTTTTGTACTCCTTTAGAAGTGTTAATAGCCTTTCTTCTTACTCTTTAGTCAACCTTTTTTATATGATTGCAGGTAATGACTTTCTCTTAACCAAATAGACATATTTTAGATGATCAGGTAAGGCTTTCAATTCTATATTTGGATCCTAAAAATAGAAGGCAGCATTCTTTTATGAGTTATAGTAATTTCAATATTTAAAGTTTTCATCTATATTAGCATCGCTAATAATGATTTTGTAATTTCATAAGTTTCACCAACTTGCTCATTCACTTCTAATTTAACATTAAACTCTGCCTCATTAGCAATGCTTTCTTCTTTCAAAATATCCCAAAAAATTGAATCTATAGTATCCATATTATAAATAGAGTGAAAATCATTAGGGAACTTCACTGGTTGAAAAATATGAAATTTTAATATCTGTCCATCAAATTCAATGAAAAAAATTACCCTCATCTATATTAACTTACTTTAGTCATCTTACCTTCCCAATAAACTTGAGTTGAATGTTCTACATTATCCTCTTCCACTTTTAAAATCTGAAAATCCACTGGCAATGTCAAACCATTAACCTAAACCAAAAAATCCTCTCCAAGAACAATGGGGCATAATAGATGCATATTTGACTTAATTTTACACCCATATTGATATATTTTGCTTGATATTTTATAGTTTTTTTTGTATATTTGGTACTTACTTCTCTCCAAATTCATATATAGGTCATAATTGCCTTCATGTCCCAAAAGGAGACAAATTTGAATAAAATCGTGACATAAAACAAAGATTTGAAGCAAAATGGAGATACAAAGCCATGTATGTAGCTGTGTAAGCCTCTGTGAACATCTAAAATCACAATTTTATGAGTTTTTGGAGCTATACGGCCGTGTAAATGACCGTGTATGCTCCAGTAACCCTAGTTTTCACTGTAAAAGGACATGAACAGAGGCAAAATATAGGGAGCTAACTTTTGCAGCAGATTTTAGACGTGAAACGTCCCAAGAGGTGACGATTTTGATTTAAGAAAAGGAAAACATGAAGTTAACATCAAGAGAGATTCGGTAGAAGGTTAAATCAAATCCAAACTTGCAAGAAAATTCAATAGAATTGAAAGGGAGACCTAGAATTATGAACTCTTTGTTTTCTATTATTTTTTTCTACATGTTTACATTTGATTTTATTTTCTATTATCAATAACTAAACACTTTTTAGTGCCTAGGTGTAATGAACCCTAATTTGTGATACAATATGTCTTAATGGTTTATTCTAATTAATTATTTTGAGCGATTTATTGTGATTCAATTATGTGTTTTATGCTTGTTCTAATATATCTAGAATATTAGTGCATGATTTGATTTCATATAATTGAGAGTGAGAAATCCCTTATATGAATATATCAACCATAATTGAAAGGAGTTGAGTACAAACATAGAGATAGGTCAACATAAATTCTCTAGATTAGGGTAAAACCTAATAGAGGAATTCATAATTCATAAATCAATAATGCAATCCTAGGGTTTTAACTAGAAAGATTTCTGTTAATCAACCAATGGATTAGTTGTTAGCAGTTTCCAGAGAGTTATTAACATAATATAGGAATTCTCATGGTCCAATAATCAATGAAATAATTGCAAAATAAAAGGTTAGTTATTAAATAATTTTAAGGGGGATTCATCACCTAGACCTTAATCTTTGATATTGATTTTTCTAAGTGATTTCCTTTGTCTTCTGTGTTCATTATTGTTTCTAGTTTTAGTTTATTTGTTTAAGTTTTATTTTTAATTAAAAATCAAACATCTGATTCATAGGCTTGATAACAGGAGAAAGGTAATTACAAATACTTACTATATTTATGGGATCGAACCGTACTTGCCTTTGTTAGTTATAGCTACTTTGTGCACTTGTGGTTAATTTAATATTGATATAAAGAGAAATATCAATCAAGTTCTTAGTGCAATTACCAAGGACTATTATATTATGAAAGCTTAGATTCTATTGATCTAACCATCACTTTTGTATTTATTTTATTTTCATTGTAACTTCTTATATTTTGGGCTTATTGATTCAATTATCTTTTGAACTTCTCTACTTTGACTTTGAATTTGTGACTTATTATTAGGATTTACGATTCATCACTATAGCCACAACTTACAATGGAAGGATGGAGTAATCACTATTCTTATGGGAGATATGATAAATCATTGCAATATATAACATCACCATATTGGAAAGAGACATTTCATCACATGTTTTTGGAAGCTCAATTGATGTCCATGTCATGTTGCGATATTTGTGAGAGTAATTATTACAATCATGAATGTCGAACACTAGCCTATATGTGGGAGCAACCAAGCATGTACAACCAACCTCAAGGTGTATCATATGAGAATGTGTATAATTCGAAGTGGAACAAATATTATACATATGGATAGAATGACTATGCTCCAATTGAAAAAGAGTAGCAATATGAAAGTATTACAGATAAACTACTAGAAGACCTTTCCAAGCATGCAACAAGTTGACTTTTATTTAAGGAGAGATTTTCTTCACCTGAATATGATACATTTCAAGAAGGCGAGGAGGTAATTGCTATTCTAGAAGATAGGATGACCAAAATTATTTAGGAATCAAATATGAGGCATCAAAGAACAGAGGCTTGTATTCATAATATAGTGAATTGAGTTAATTAGTTGGCAAAGATATTATCTGACGAACTAGAGGGGAGTTTGCCTAGTACTACTAAAACAGATCCTAATGACTGTGTAATGACAAGCATCCATAGGAGTGAAAAAGAGCTTACAAATGAAGAAAAAGAAGCAAAAAAGTATTACAGATAAAATAATAGAACTCCTTGCCGAAAGTAAAACTAATTGACACAAATTCAAAGAAAGATTTTCTACACCTAAATATCTTGAGCATAACACAAAATATTGTTTGGGCTTATTAACGCAGCAGAGTGAAGAAGAGGCAAAAGTTGGCTTCATAAATGAAGTGGCATGTCAAAAAGAGATGACAACGGTAGTAGAGGAAGAAAAAGAAGAGGAAGGATTTGTCTAAGAAAAGGAAGTGGAGGATAGTTGAAGAAGAAGAAGAGCCAGAAAACTTTGTCCAAGAAGAAGAAGAACAAGAGTGGACAAAGGTGGTTGAGGAAGAACTGACGGAGGAATCAAATAAGGAAACTACTGATGAAGTATTGGTAGCCTCTTTAGGTATAGAGGGTTCCCACTTCCTCCATAACAAACTGTTTGTGTCAACCAAAGATTTAGGGAGTTTTTTTAATCCCTTCTTTTATTAACAGTTTGTCACATTAATGCTTGTGATTGGATTTACTAATATATTACTAATTTAATACACCATGTCCTTTTGATCATCTTGCAGCATGTGGCTTGTTTACAGGCTATGAAACTATTTTGTGGAGAAAAGAGTGGAAGCAAGCCATTGATTATAGATCCAGGTGATGATCATGTGCAGTGTACATCTATCTAACGATGTTAAACAAGCGTTGTATGGGAGGTAACCCACGAATTAGGATGGGTTTTATATTAAATTTTATGTTATCTCTATTTTTATATTTTTTATTCATTTTCTTTATTATTATTGTTATTTACTTTTATTGTTTTTCCTTTTTCTTTATATTTTGCAAGGATTTTAGTCTAATATTGGATGGACAATCCCAAAATTAGAAAATTGTATTACTCAAGGAAGTACCAACTCCACTTTCTCACTAATTATATGTGCTTCTAATGTGTACATTAAGGACAATGTACGATTTTAAATGTGGGAAGGGGGTTAAAGATTTTTTTTTGGGTAAAAAGGGGTTAAAGATTTTAATGATTTTCTTAATCTTATTATAATCTTTGTTATTAAGTTTTATTAACTGATATTTTGAATTAGTTGGAATCTATCCATAAATACTTTATTTTGTTATTGAATATTGATTTAAATTAGTATGCAAAAGGATGATAGTTAGAATAAAATTACTTTTATAAGTCATATTATTAGTAATCTTTGAAATAGTCAATTTAAATGACAAATGCATAATATTTACACACATAAACCCATCTTTACACACATAAACCCATCTTTTTTGAAATGATAAAGGCATTTAGATTCAAAATTTGTTTAAGCCTATTTCTTTGATAATTACCTTGCCTATAATTTATCTTTAGGAATAATCAAGTTGAGACTTAACTTTTTTCATTGATCATAATCTTATTATTAACCGTTATCCCATTTTCTTTGAAGCCTTTTTTATTTTTTTTAACCTTGAAGGTTATTTATATTACCCATTTGTTTGAAACTTGAAATTTTAAAGGGTTCAATATTTCTTTAATTGTGTGTGTGTGTGTGTATATATATATAATATTGAACCTTTTAAAGTTTCATATTATTAGTAATCTTTGAAATAGTCAATTTGAATGACAAATGCATAATATTTACACATATAAAGCCATCTTTTTTGTGAGATTTTAAACCTAAGAGCTAAATTTTCGAAAATTTTAAGCTATTTAATTCTTTCATGTGTGTCATCATACATAATTGGATGATTCTAGAACTTGCTTTTATTATACATATTGAAATCATATTTTGTTAAATTAGAAACACTGAAATGATAAAGGCATTTAGATTCAAAATTTGTTTATGCCTATTTCTTTGATAATTACCTTGCCTATAATTTATCTTTAAGAATAATAAATATGAGCTTTAACCTTTTTCATTGATCATAATCTAAATATTAACCTTTATCCTATTTTCTTTGAAGCCTTTTTTTTAAACCTTGAAGGTTATTTACATTACCTAATTGTTTGAACCTTGAAATATTAAAAGGTTCAATATATATATATATATTTAAAGGTTCAATATTTCTTTAACTGTGGTATGTATATATATTTGAGCATTCATTTTATAAACGAGCATAGAAAGGAGGAAAAAAAGTATAGTACCACTGGATTTATAATGAAAGGATGTGTATATTGTTAACAAGTTTCTTGTAATGTTTCCTTTGTAAATTTCCTTCAAATTTATCACAATTTTGTTATCCCAATCATACCTTACTTAAGCCCCATTATAACCTTATAAATGCCTTTTGATTTTTGTTTCTAGCTTATATATTTGTGATGGAGATATGATGATAATTGCAAGCCTATGGTAAGAATTCTATTATGTATTGATTCGAGAGTTTGATACTTTTCACCCAAAACGCTTAAGTGCATTGAATGAAACCTTGGTGAGGGTGTAAAGATTTATGATTTTGATTTTAATGAGATTATTGACGTGATTATTATTAATATTGACTTATGAAGTTAGTTTTAGGATAACTTAATTTTAATTGTATGTTAATTGGATCAATATGACTTGATGATTTAAAGTATGAATGGACAGGTTGAGGTTAAGGAACGATGGACATATTTAAAGTTAATAATTGAGATTATATTTGCTTGAGGACAAGCAAAAGCTTAAGTACGGAGATGTTTGATAAATGCATATTTGACTATAATATGCTCCCATATTTGATGTATTTTACCTGATATTTTATAGTTTTGTTGTATATTTGGTACTTAATTCTCTCCAAGTATATTTATAGGTCATAATTGCCTTCATGAACCAAAAGGAGACAAATTCAAATAAAATCATTATATAAAATGAAGATTTGAAGCAAATTGGAGATATACGGTCGTGTATGTGGCCATGTAAGTCTCTGTGAATGTGTTAAGTCACAATTTTAGATGTTTGAGGAGACATACATTCACCTACATGGCTATGTAATTGATCATGTATGTCCCAATAACCCTAATTATCACCATAAAAAGATGTGAATAGAGGAAAAATGTAGGGAGCCAACTTTTGCAGTAGATTTCAGACGTGAAACGTCCAAAAAGGTGACAATTTTAATCTAGAGGCAATCTTGTTGTGGAATCTCTTTTGTCATGATTGTGACAAGGTTGTCACAATTGAGACCCTGAGGAGAGATCTTCAGTTGCGATTGTAACCCTGTCCTTTTGTCCATACTTGCTCCAACTTCCTTTAATCTTTATTTATTTGAGTTCATACACTAACAAACACATCAAAACATCTCAAGAGCACAAAATTAAGGTCTATCATTATGTCCTAAACCACATAACATTTAAAAACATAAACACACAATCACATTAACATAATTATAAGCTTAAACACACAAAAATCATATTATCAACACCTATAAACACATTAAAACACCTACCAAAACAAAATGTAACTATAACTATCACTTACCCTCATTGTTTCACTTGTTACACTTTGTCATTCACATGTTAACATTTTAGACCCTATATGGATGCCCTCCCTCTATTGTTCCTTCCTATATCCTCAACTTTTTTTTTTCTAATTTTACTATTGACAATACCCTCACTACTTGAATTTCCTTTGGCAGCTAAAAGAAAACCTCAACAAAGTCCGCCGCCAAATATCTTAACATACAAACCAACAGAGAACATACTAAACATTTCAACTAGGCGAATTAGTTTACATAATATTAAAAGCTTTTTGACAAGTTTTTGTCTTCCACCGCATATCACCAAAGTTCTCTTGCGTTGTGGACAAAATAGTAATTTTACAATATTTTCCATAAATCGACATTATGCTCTTCATATAAATGGCATATTTATGATAATGTTTAAGATATTCACAAACTTGTAAGTAAACTTGAAATTCTAAAATTTAAGTAACTATATTAGAATCTTTTTGGTTAAAATTTTGAATTTTTCACCCTATCCTCAGCCAGCTTTTTATGAACCAAATGTCGTATTTAACTTCACAAATTTTTGGAATCAAAGTAATCCAATTCTATTAAAAAAGCAATACTTAAAAAATTGAACTGGTCTTATTGATTCAAATATAAAACTTTGAACCAACCAATTTTTGAATTCGGTTTTCAACTTTGTTGTTTAATTTATTTTAATAACTTTTATTGTTTAAAACTAATCAATTTATTAACTAATTAGTTGATTTTAGTAAGATAATCAATTTTAAATACTAAAATAAAATAATTAATTTTTTTTGATAATCTTTTTTTTCCATTAAATTTTTTTAATGAATAGTGACAATCTCTTTTAATTA
>JANIHZ010000208.1:45054535-45060775 GCA_027478365.1 Erythroxylum rufum | reverse complement strand
AACCACAATAAATATGAAAAAAGAACATTTAATTATCATATAAAAAAAATCAAGAACAATACAGAGTATTTAAAATATTATAATTTTATCATATAATAATTAATAATTAAATGCAATTAAGTTATTGTCAATCGATTACAATAAAGTTTTTGACATTTTGTTACTTTCGAAGTGAAATTTTTAAAAAGTTAAATTAATAAGTTTCACTTAAATATATACACCTTCTAATATATTAAAGCCTATGTAATTTATTTTCAAAACTTAATTATTGTAATTATTATTAATTAATTCAATTATTTTTTAATAATAATTATATTACTAATTATTGTTAAGTGTATCAACAACCCTAATAATTGTTAGCTAATTCTAAAACCCTTATTTGGAATCAATTTCTCTCATACCACCTAGCAGTAACAACATCATTACCACAAGAATAACAGCAATGACTTTTAAAGAGTAAAGATTCTTTCTTCCTCGTTATCTCTTTCTATTTCATTATCTCTTCTAGTCTATTTCGAAAATTTGGTCAATCTAAGAGAAAGGCCAAAAACTACAAAGAGTCCTAACAAACCCTTTTGATTATTTTGATTTAAAAGCTTTGTTGGTTTCTTTCCGGAAGCCATAGCCATACGCCATTGCGACTCCTTGTGAGCAACTTCACCAATCACTTTACTCTATTTTTGCTTCAATTGTTTCTCCCAAACATAATCACTCATAGACATACCCCTCAAACTGCTACATACTTTTGCCATACTACACAACTCAATTGGGCAGAGCCTCTCAAGAATGACTTCCTAGCCAAGTTAGGCAAATCTAAAATGAAGTCTTCACATCTTCAACTTGTTCTTGCTCTCTCGAACTAAGATTCATGATCATCTTCTTCATTGGTATTTGGATTAGAACTTCATTACGTTTGTTTTAAATTTTTATTTTTTGCAAGCAAGTATTTGAACTTTTTAAACTTTAAGGACATGTGAAAATATTCATTTTATGAATAAAATAATAAAACCAACCCACCTAGTTTTTAATTAATTCTCCCTAAATCCATTTTCTCCATTTTGTAGCCCTTCATCCCCACCATACCCATTATTTCCCCATACTAATTTTCATAAAATTGTTTTTTGGAACATGCCTAAAGTAATGGTAGGTTCTCTTAAATGGGGTCATGGTTGTGGCTATGATAAGGTATAAATATGGCTTCCACGATGGTGTGTGCATTGTAATATAGTGGGTGTGTGTGACGATGGTTGAGGACAACAAGTGATGATTACATGTAAGTAATATGATTGCCATACTACTTACTAAAACAAAAATTAACGACTCGAGTAATATATTGTATAGTTTGATTAGTTTAGTAAATTATATTCTTTTAAGAGTGATCTTGGCTATCTTCTCAAG
Organism: Erythroxylum rufum; assembly: GCA_027478365.1. NCBI lineage: Eukaryota > Viridiplantae > Streptophyta > Magnoliopsida > Malpighiales > Erythroxylaceae > Erythroxylum > Erythroxylum rufum. Next base: position 45,059,377 of record JANIHZ010000208.1, on the reverse strand, counting down.
TCAATTGAAGATATTGTATTTTTTATTTCCTAGTAACTTAGTTAGGCATGGTAATGTGTCAGGTCAAACACATTGCCCTTAGTTCATAATATGTATATGCAATGTTTCCTTTCTTATATTAGTTTTATAACTTTCTTTTCCATCTTCATCTATAAGTTTAATGCTTTTGTATACAATAAGTGAGAGAGATAAAAGATAGAGATTGAAAAGTGGAATAACATTTTATAGTTACATATTGTTTTAGATAAACTTAAAACATGATTATGAGGCTAACCCTTTTGTTAAGGGATTATTCTTATAGCTTATATCCACTAATTTATTTGTGTGCAATGGTGTTCAATAAAGTCCACAGAAATGTGATTATCTTGATTAGCATGAAGGAAAATGTATTCAAAGAACTATTGAAGTCATAAATGGCCATATCAATAAGAATATAAAGTTGAAAAATGACAACAAAGAGATGTGGGTACAAAGATCAATAATAATTAGTTATGTTACTAATAGTGATGGGATTGTATATTTAATAAGTTATACATCAATGAAACTAACACTTTGTTAATATTAGAATTTAACATTAGGTTATATTATAGTATAATATTTATATTTTATATGGTGTTTTGTGTGTGATGCATAATGTGATTATGTCAAATTAAGTTGTTTATATTTATGTCAAATTAAGTTGTTTATATAAATATTATTATCATCTTGCTAAATGATTGAGTTGCCAGTCATTATGTATCTCGTATGTCAAATAAGGGAAACATGATACATGTTTGTTAAAGATCTATTGCTTTTGTCAGTGGTTGATATGTTCCTCAAATGTTAATGACATATTGACTAGATTCTCTAGCTGGTCTAGTCTGCAAGTAAATTTCCAGAAGAGTTGCTTCTATTGCTCCTCAAATGTACACAAATCTATTAAGCTTTTTAGATTACCGAGAACAGAGTTACATACAACTCTATTTAAATACTTGGGAGTTCCTATTTCTCATGCTAAACTTACCTATTCTGACTGCATTCCCCTCTTGGAAAGATACAGATCCAAAATCTTATCTTAGCATAACATATTTCTTTTCATGACTGCAAGGGTCACTCTTATAATTTTAATTCTTAGCAACTTCTATATTCACTAGACCAATCATTTTATTCTTCCAAGAATGGTGATCAAGGAGCTAGACAAAACTATTAAAGTCTTCCTTTAGTTGGGTTCCATGGACAATGCAAAGAAAGCCAAAGTGAAGTTGGACGAGGTGACAATTCCAAAATAGCATAGAGGCTTATGCATAATCTCTACAAATATCATGCAAAAATTTCTCCTTTGCAAGAAAATATGAAGGTTACTAATGGAAAAAAATACCATTTGGATTAAGTGGATCCATCAAACTTACTTTCTTTCTTAGAGTTTCTGGCAATTACTTGTCATCAAGAGTTGTTCTTGGGAATCAAATGTTGAAAACAAGAGAACTTATCTACCCGTTATTCTTCATAGACAGGGAAATGGTAATAACATTTGGTTATGAAATGATATTTAGACTTATTTCAATCCTTTAATTCGAAGAGTTAATCTTACACATCTCAGCAGCATAATCCCTCACAATGCCAAAGTCTCATCACTCCATTTTAAAAGGCAATGGTTTAGTAGTTTCAGAGGTGTTAATACCCTCTGTCAGTATTTCCCAAGTCTTATCAACAACAACAATATGGATATGATTGTTTGGAAACCTCACCCTCGAGGTCTCTTCAAAAACAAGCCCTGCTACAAGAGCCTCTTAGTTGAATCTCCAACTGTTCCAAGGCATTTCCTTCTATGGCATAAATGCATCAGCCCCAAAGCCTCCATGTTCACTTGGCTAGCAATCAAAAATATATTAAGCACTAAAGACAGACGGCATGGGACTTTTGATCCAATACACAAACTATGCAAGATGATAGCAGAAGAAAAAAACCATTTATTCTTTAGCTATATATATTCCATAACCATATGGTGTCAACTACTTCATAAACTTCAAACTTTTAGCAACTCATATGATTGGACTAACACGCTCAACTGGATCATCAGAGTCTCCAACTCACAAAAGAAGGATGGTTTGCCTTTCATAACTGCGTTTATAATTATAATCTACAACATATGGAAGGAGAAGAATAGAAGGATATATAGAAAAGAGCAAACAAGTACATACCAACTTGCTAAATCCATCTTAAATGAAATTAGAGCTCAGCCAAAGAAGCAACACATAACATGTCAGATAGTATGAAAGCACATTAGTTTTTCTAACTTTGATGCTTGTCTACATAGTAACATAGTTTTTGTGCATTAACCATTGTAAGGAGCTAATTTTGGATTTCCATAGAGGAGACCTCATATTAATGTTGTAAATAGTTTCATTATAGTCTATGGATTTTCTTTCAATTTTTTTTTAAAAGTTAAAGTGTTTATAACATGTATGGAGAAAAATAACCCCATATGGTTTAAAACTTAGGATAAGTACTCCCCTCTAATTTTATTTTTAAAAGATAACCACATATGGTTTGATATTTAGCCTAAATACTCCACAACTTCAAATTAAAAAGACAACACTTATAATCTCTATAATGATTAATAATATTTCAAAGAATTAGTATATATCATGAATTTGAACACTATTATATATATAAAAAAAGTAATATCATAAACATATATTTAAACATGGCATAGTAATATATAAAGCTTATAATACTTATTTTAATTAAATGAACACACAAGTATTATAAGCCAACAATATACAACTGTGCATTGTGCATTATCTAAACCTTTGTCACTCGCCTTTACAAAAACAAAAATAAAGAGGCAGTGATTAGATATGACACATTGTGTTCACCTCTTTATTTTATACTACTTTTATAACTTACCCTTATAAAAAATTAGTTAATATAACATAAAAATATTGTTTATTGTTCCCCTTATTAACCTTGAGACTTTGCTTGGCTAACATTACTTTATTGGGTTACTTTGAGTTAGTTAACTTGGTTGTGGTGATACATTTTAATATTGTTGACTTTTTTGGCTTTCCTTTTCAAATGGATCCGATAGTTAAGACCAAATTGTTTTCAAAATTCGTATTTCATATGAAGTCCCCTCCTGGTCATCTTGTATTAACTTGGATCTTCTATTTCTTTACTCCTCCTAGCCTTCTTTGATGTGCTAATTTTTGTTATCAATCATATAGGTTCCAATTATGCTCCATGTATCTCATTTATGCTGGCTATTAATTTTCAGCTAACATTGGTAATCATTGAAAAATATATAAAAATGGTAAATAAAGTAAACAAGTAAGCTGGAATATACATAAAAGTATATTCAGTGAAACTTACTAAGAATAGGAAACTATTGGTAACCATATGCTTGCAAGAAACTCTCCTTATGGTATCTTTTATCCATATAATTTTTGAATTCGTCTCCGTTATATCTAATAACAACATATACATGCTGACAAAAAATTCCAATTATTTTTACTACTTATAAGTATAATTCATCTTCAATAAGTCAATTGTATGTTACCTAAAGTATATGTGCTTTAAAGAGTCTCTTGCTGTTGAAATAAGCAATCTAATCATTGTCATACATCTTCAATTTTTTTTTTAACCTTTGATTGATCATAGGTAAAATATCTCCTATCCATTTTTTCATTACATCCTTTTTCTTGTTGAATCTCTTTATCATGTTCAACTACATTATCTTAAGCATTGTCAAGATAAGCTTATCCCAAACCTCTTTGATATATGTATTAAAACTCTTTGCGTGATTATTCAATAGCATATCAATATTCACTCTCTTAATACATGTGTGTCAACACTACTTATCCAACAAAAATGTAGTAATCAAATAATTAGTATATTTCTTTGACTTTTCCAGCTTTGATTAAATCATAGTAAAAATGTCTCCAGTGCAATTTTTCATCCCCTTTATTTTCTTTTTAAATCTCTTTATTGTATTTATCTTCATCATCTTAAATATTGCCAAGATAGGTTTGACTCAAACCTCTTTGATATATGTATTAACTCCAGTGCAATTTTTCATCCCCTTTATTTTCTTTTTAAATCTCTTTATTATATTTATCTTCATCATCTTAAATATTGTCAAGATAGGTTTGACTCAAACCTCTTTGATGTATGTATTAAAACTTTTTACATGCTTAGTAGTATATCACCCTTCAATCTCTCAATATATGTGTGTCTACACCACTAGTCTAATGGAATCGTAGTAATCCAATCATGTTCTTACTTATTAACACTCTCTATTCTCTTTATGTACCTATCTCATTCATTTCACATATATTCCCTTGATGCATTCCATACCATATCCTTCACAACATTTATTGTCTTAAATTGCCTTTGCAAATTTATATGGATATGCTTGACATAATATTTATACTCACGGCATATCTTCAAATACTTGGCATATCTTCGAATAATTGCCCCATACCTTATCGATATTCTTGATTATAAGTGATTAATAAACTTAAATATAAATGGTTAACATTTTGAAAGTTAAAATGAATTGACATAAATTATACTTTTTTCCTACCAGACATAAAGACCCACCCTATCTCCGTATAACTCCCAAAATATAAGATGGTGATAAGATTAAAAAGACTATATTATAATATTGACTAATGATATGTGCTTAATTTATTATTTATTTATTCCCTAATGATTACTAATTAATGTTTATTTTGCGTCCAAGATACTTAGTTTGGTTCATACTTTTGTTTAGGTACAAGTTGGAAGGAAAAAAATGTTGAATTCACAGCCTTATTGTAGTTTTACTATTATTCGGTCTTATTTGCCTTCGTCGATCAAAAG
>JANIHZ010000208.1:45042035-45049535 GCA_027478365.1 Erythroxylum rufum | reverse complement strand
TGTTAGGAGTCTATTGGTCCAAGATTCATTTCATTTGAAGGTCAGATAATAACAAGCTTATGGCTGAAAGAATCAAACAAGGTTTTGTCTTCAATCATATTAAACCTATCTTGGGACAATTGGTATAACTTTCACTAGAAATGTCATATCAAGATCATTCTTAGACGGTTTAAAAGAATACCTCACGGTCTACAAGTTTTATGAAGGTCTTGAGACAAATTCTATCATCTATGAGGTCAAAAATGGAACAGACAATATGAAATCATCACTAGATGATATGACATCATCAGACGATACAAGAGTGGGAAAATTGCGATAACTTCCCTTATAGATATCGGATTAAGGTGTTGTTTGTAAGCTTTGAAAGAGGACTTCAAATTCTACAATTTTCATGAAGACTCAAAGACAAATTTTATCATCTGAGGGGTAAAAATGGAACAGACGATATGATATCATCATTAGACGATATGACTTCATCAGACGATACAAAATTGAGAAAATTGCCATAGCTTTCCCTACAGACATCAGATTAGGGTGTTCTTTGGATGGTTTGAAAGAGGATTTCAAGATCTACAACTTTTAAGAAGATGTTTTGGTCAACGTAAGATAAATCAGAAATTCAACCTAAGACGAAGGGTGAGACGAATTGAGAAAAACAGACGAAGCACAAAGCAGACGAAACGAAAAGCAGATGAAGTGAAAAGCAGACGAATTAAAGAGCAGATGAAGCAAAGAGCAGACAAAGCAAAGAGCAGACGAAGCAACGAGTAGACGAAGAAAAGAGCAGACGAAACAAAGAGCAGTAGACGAAATAAAGAGCAAACGAAGCCAAAGTAGACAAAGCAAATAGTAGACGAAGCAAAGAGCAGACGAAGCAAAAGCAGACAAAACAAAGAGCAGACGAAACAAAGAGTAGACGAAGCAAATAGCAGAAAAAGAAAAAGTAGACGAAGCAAAAGCAGACGAAGCACAAAGCAGACGAAGTAAAGAGCAAACGAAGCAAAGAACAAACGCAGCAAAGAGCAGACGAAGAAAAGAGTAGATGAAGAAAAGAGCAGACGAAGCAAAAGCAGACGAAGCAAAGAACAGATGAATCAAAAAGTACACGAAGCAAAGAGCACATGAAGTAGAAACAGATGAAGCAAAGAGCAGACGAAACAAAAAGCAAATGAAGCAAAAAACAGACGAAGCAAAGAGCAAACAAAACAAAGAATAGACGAAGCAAAAGCAGAAAAAGTAAAGAGAAAACAAAACAAAGAGCAGACGAAGCAAAAAGTAGACAAAACAAAGAGCAGACGAAGCAAAAGAGTAGATGAAACAAAGAGCAGACGAAACGAAGTCAACTTAAGACAAAGCAAAGTCAACTTAAGATGATGCAACTCTTAAGACGAAGTAGAGTCAACTTAAGACGAAATAAAGTCAACTTAAAACGATGCAACTCTTAAGACAATATGACGTCATCACAGATGATATGATGTTATTACAAACAATACGTCTCTACAGACGATACATCCTTGCAGACAATATGAAGTCATCATAGACAATAAGTCCTTACAGATGATACAATTTATACTCCTGAACATCTCCACTTATAAAAACCATAACTTTCAACTCCAATGCCTAAAATTCTCATACTATACACCATTGGAAAGATAAAAGAAATACCTACAACTTTCTAGAAGATAAATTTGCCTAGTTCTATCTAGATCAATCCAGAATTTCATCTGAAGTCATAATATGAACTTTACATTCCTCTACCAATGTACTGTACCCAGTTCTCAACTTCATGACAAATTTTGAGATTCTTAGAGGCAGAATTTAAATTCTATTTCTTCATAAGAAATGTAGCCATATGTTGCTAGTTTAATTCAAATCAAAAATCATCTCATTCAAATAACTAGAAAAAAGGTTGTGGCTAAATGACTAAAGCATACTTAGTGAACATTTTCCAGAGCAACTACCCATTTTGTTTCACAATCTTTCCTTAAGACAACTCATACTAAGATCACCTTTTCTACTTCATTTACTCCTCATTCTCCACTCAATTTGAAATCAATATCATCCATAAAGAAATTATAGTCCATGATTGATCATGAACACTAATAACAGAACATACACATATATGCATATCCTTCATCAACTTACTACACATATTCAACTTCACTTTCGCTTTCATTTTACTTCTAACTTTCACCTTAATTCTCCTCATTTCAAAATCTCTTATCCACCAAAAACACCAAAGCAAAACATGAATCTAACCACATTTCTCATTCACTACTTTACTCTTGTCTATCCTTTCTAATTCAAAATTTTTCATTCATTTATTCTTTACTCATGACTAATTACCAAAAATTTCTCATTCAATAGTTCTAAGCTCTCAGAAAAGTTTGGGGTCCAACAATATACGTGTGTTGATACTAATATAAAATGTATATTGTGTGAGCATGTCATTAGGTGTTATGGGACAATATGGACTTACTCAATCAGGTATGACTCCCCTCAACTCTATTTTTCAAGTCAGCTACTACCAGCTTCGCAGTAGTAACTCTAAAGATTTTCAGCTATAACATATCTACATCTATGTATGTTTTCCAATTGTTTTCACTTGTACTTGTACTCTAGTGTTATAGTGATATGATTTAGTATGTTAAAAATTTTTGTTTTCATATACACTAACATTATTGTACTCTACTATGTTTGCACTTATGTGTGCCCAAGTTGTTATTTTTTAGATTTTTACATTTATTTATGTTACCAGTGGTCAGGTTTATGTGTGATCTGAAGGCTTCATATGCCAGTCACATGCCCATTTGGGTCGTGACAACTTGAACCCAATATTCATCTTTTAGCTACTGATGGAACTCTCCTTAATGATGATACTATTTATCACCAATTATTAGGTAGTCTTATATATCTATCTATCTCCCATTTAGATATTGCACATATTCTTCATCATCAATTAATTCATGTTAGCTTCTCGTATACTCATTTCTCTACTATTCTTTGTATCTTTCAGTACATCAAAGGTACTCTATTTTATAGTTTTCACTTTTGTCATTCATGTCTATTAGAGTTACAAGCATATTCTCCACTATTGGCTATGGTTTCTCTCTTGACACATCTCTTATTTTATAGAGCAAGAAGAAATAAATAGTTATGTCTCACTCTAACATAGATGCAGAATATTGAGCTATTGCTAATACGACATCTAAGTTCCTACGATTACATTGATTACTTCAAAATATGGGTCTTTCCTCTTATTCTATGACTCTTCTCTTCTATAATAATCATAGTGCCATATAGATTGTTCGCAATGATGTCTCTTTTTTGTGCATCAGAGATATTGAGATTAATTTTCATCTTGTTTGACATAATATTCTTCGAGTTATTATTTCAACTTTTCCTTATTTCATCACGATCTCATATCACATACATTTTCACCAAATCACTCACACCTTAATTATTTTAAGAACTTATTTCTAGATTTAAGGTGTCAAGCTTTTAACCACCTTGAGTTTGAAGGAAGATGTAAACATATATATATAAATAAATCATTAGTTGTCACTAACAAATAATTATTATAAACTAGAAATTATAATTAGGGATGCAATAGCATAAATTAAGAGATATCTTCCTTAATTTTATATCTAAAATATGTATAAATACCCTTTTGAAAGATTTGAAACACAAAAAAATACAAAGAATATTATTTCTCAAATTCTTGTACTCTCTTTAGGATTGTTGAGAGAATTACCACTTAATCATAGAATCCAACCTCTGGAAGAAGTAAAAAACTGTCATTATGTCAGATAGTCCAAAATCAAGTTCCAAGTAATATCTCATCTACCAAAGGGACTTCGTAATAAGAGACTTCAATAACTCGAGCCTAAATTGTTGAATTAGGATAAAAGAAAAACTTGTGAAGTTCTTCCTGGTTTTTACAAGTTTGTAGTATCTAATATATAACAAATGTTTTGTCTATGTTTTCATGTGCATTACTTCTTCTATTACAAGCTTTATCACTTTCTGGCAATATTGTTTCATCGTTTGTAAGATGAAGACCCCCGAGCTTCGTAAGGACAAGTTATTTCACTTCTCTGAAGAAAATGTTCTGTATACAGAAAATATTCTGTATGTACAAATGGTGCTACTGATGACCTTTTCCCAGGAGCATATTATCTACATCTTAACTAATTGAGCTTTAGATGCAGTGGATGGTACTGTTAGATATACAACATCACACCTTATTGAGGCTGTTTACATTTAATTGCCTTCGGTATTGCAGTTTAAATATACTTCAATATCAATGTGCGTGCATCAGTAGTTACTAACTTTACCAGGAACTAAAGTATAGGATTCAGAGTTCACCTTACACACTTATTCATAACCAAAAGATGACTTTGAAGTGTTTCTCGAAAAATTCGTCTGGTGGAAGCGAAATAAAAAGCTTTAACTTTATCAATTACAAGTTATTTTATCGATCTGTGAACCATCTGTTGGAGTAGGGAACCTACAGTTACAAGTCAACTCATGTCTCTAAATTAAGTTTTGTTAGGATATTATTATTGTGTTTCCAAGTTCCATTTATCCTTCTTCTGTTTGGTATTCTAACAATGACAAAATTGTTGTAGTGACCCCTGTGTTATACGAAAGTAGCTAATTAAGCCCTGAGATATAAAATGTTTCTCTATTAATCTTATGTTTTCAATTTTGCTGCAAAAAAAACTCTTAGCTGTGTGTTTTTAAGGGGCTGTGAATTAATAAAATTTCAACTCATGATTTTTTTTGCTAATATTTATATGTCAAAATTTTTTTAGCAACTTATGAATAATACGGAATTATTAGGGCAATAAATTCTTCCAACAATATAGGTACAAGAAAAGACTAGAAGCTGGAAAACAAAGAAACATGGGAGCAAAATTGCAATACCTAATTACGGGTTGGGATTACAGAGAAACGAAACTTTAAAGTGTTTACGGTGTTATGGAAGCATAAAATACTGTCATGTAAGAAGTTTGCTTTATCCTTTATCTTAAACTCTTCTTCTGTTATGCTCCTTGGGCATGTAGTTTCAACAAGAAAAACTTGCTGCAAAACTGCATTGGTATCCACCATCAAAAGCCTTAAATCGAATGAGATGAAAGCAAGAAAAGCCTTGGACATCAAAATGGATTCAGGTTCAGATTAACTCGGCATTAGATAGATGAAGAAAGCGTGGGGTTGGAGAAAAAAAGGATCAAATGGACGTAGAAGGTCCAGGATGTGGAATATTAGATCTGTTGATTGCAATATCCTCTCGGATATTTTTTTATGCTTATTCAACTCAAATTGTTTTTATCTTTCAGTTTTCCGTGTTCAGTTAAAGTTCATTGGTCACATTTCTTTTCGTTTAGTAGATCAAAGACATAAAGTTGTGAAAATCAGATTCATATAACATAATAGTTCTCTATATTTCATTGTATGTGGAGATCATAATCATTTACAATATATAATCCTTTGCATCCTTTAAAATTTGGATGCCTTGCTAGGTTTTGTATGTAGAAATTAGTATCGGTAGTGGCCTATTGAGAGACCATGTTAAGAAGTGAGGCCCTTGTTTTAATCAAGCCCCTGAAGACACTCTCCAGGCCAATCTCAAGGTGTTCAATGCTGGTCTCTAAAGCTTCAAGGTTTGTCTGGGCAAATAGAGGCCTGTTGAATTTGGACACTTCAGCAAGTGCAGCATCAACACACTCTAATTCATTCCCACTTTCTTGCTTTTCTTCACAAGATATCACTCCCTTGTGCATCAACTTTGAAACGAAGGACCACTTACTTTGCTTCGGCTTAGACACTGGAGTTGACAAGAAGTGTAGGAAGGACTCAAAGATGGATCTGTTCATTGAATTAACTTTTCTAAGCACTCTAATCACAGAAGAAAGATGATGTTCTTGATCTACAAGAGGATATGCTACAACTTCATTTTCCATTTGCTTCAAGGCTGAGATAAAGACTTTTGCGGTCTTCCTCATTTTCTTTCTGAGGCAAGTATAGTTACCAATTTTGTTGTCAAGGCTTGAATCTCCTTTTCTCCTTCGAAGTGCAGATTGAAGAGCTTGAACCTGTTCCTTAATTTGCAATATCACATCTCTTGTAAAGCCACAGGTATCTAAGAGACTAACAGAACCATCAAGCAACTTGTCAAGACAATTTGTATTTTGGTGACGAGAAGCAGCTTCTTGTGTTGATGCCATCCGGAGTAGATCATCAACACATTTATAGAGGTGTTCTAGTCCTGATAGGTCAACTCTAATGGACTCTGATGGTACTGTTGATGAGGCCTCCCATGTTTTGAGCTTGTTCAACTCTTCTTCAGTTCTCAGGATGGTCGGGTGGGACCTTGAAGGCAAGCTAATTGATCTTGCATGGAACCTGCTAGCCATGGTTGTTTTTTCACAGGAAGCTACAGAAACTATATGAGTTAACCAATTCTGTAGTTCTCTACTTATAAGTTTACAATTGAAAAAAGATTGGAGGAAAAGCTGTTCAGACTAATGTGGTGCTCATGTGACGCAAAGTGTGGATTCTCCTCTAGATTCGACCAACTTGTCACATCTTTGACCAACATATAACTCCAATAATGCGCTTGTTTTCAAGTTGTTGACAATCATGGAACAGTATGAGTTGTCTTGCTATTATGTCATTTTTGTGTTTCTTATCATGATAACAAGATGAGTCTTCGAGAGTGCGGCCTTCCATACTGCCACATTATCCTCTCCACAGCTATGGGGAAAAGAAAAATGCAGCATTTGTATCTCCAAATATATGTGCCCTGACATGGTTGCCTTCTGTTTCAGGAACCTTGAGCACCAAATGCTATAAGAAAATGGACAACTTAGATCTGAGGACGATAAGAAAATGGACAATCATATGACAATGAGTGGTGGTTGGAATACCGAGACCATAATGAACGTCTGGGTGCTTTTCTATTACGTGCACGAGTGCCCTGCTTGCTTCCTGCCTCTATTCTTTTCCGGATTAAGATTATTTTATACATTGCATTGATTTCCTCTGCAATCGCACAGTAGGGTGTAGACGCGTGCGTTTCTCGTCTCTTCAACACGTGTGGAGTTGTCAGGCCATGTGGCTAGTAGGACAGGTGGTGATGCTGTCTGACAGACCAATCAGATTTGGCCCTGGGTTTGTGCAGTACGCCTAGGAGCTAGTAATTGCAGGATGTTTTGAAATTTCAGCAATTTCGACCGTGAAAAGTGGCTGAGAACCAATGATACTACGGGCGTTTGGTTTGAGGGTTTGGAAACAAAGTAATTGAATTATTATAAAAAGTAGTGTTTGCTTTAAGGTTTTCAATTCCAAGAGAATGGATTCATTGCTTTGATGTTTTCAATTCCAAGAGAATGGATTCATTCCATTAAATTTAAGAATCTACTAAACCCTCCAAAAGAGGTGCATATCAAGTTTTCATTCCAATCTAATGGTTACTATTTATACCCCTCCCTC
>JANIHZ010000208.1:44971537-44986591 GCA_027478365.1 Erythroxylum rufum | reverse complement strand
CTCGGGGAAAGGATCGCTCGGGTATTAGGTAGCTGTCGTTAAGCTGGGTAAAATACTTTATGAAATGGGCGGAGTAGTCGAAAATATAACTAGGCGAGCTATTTCAATAGTAGTGTCCAAAATGCCTATACGAACTCAATTCATTATTTTGGGATAGGCATATAGAATCAAAGGAAAAAGTCTTGGGGTGAAAAAAAAAAATTGCAAGTTTCTTTTTATTGTGGACAAACAATATCTCTAACTATGATTGGCATCTCTAACTATGATTGGTATAGCAAGCCTCACCAGATTTTAAAAAACAAATCAATACTTTCTTTATGATATTTATTTTTAATATTATACATAATTTTGTTTTTAAATCTATTGGTGGGGCTCCCATGAGATAATATGGCCTACACATGGCAGCGGGGTCTATGAATAAATTTTTAAAAATATAAAAAAATGTCATGTCTTTTTAACTAATTATCAAATTAAACTCCTTAAAGTTTTCATCCAATGAGGATTTATTTTGAAAGTTTTGAAAATGTTATGGTTAAATTTGAAAGCTCTAAAACATCATAATTCAAATTGTATTTTGATGAAAATCTTGAGGTTTAAATTATTTTTTTCCTTTAATTTTTTGTTGATAGTATATCTTGTCTTTAATTAGTTAAAATGTCATTTACGGCTTAAAAAATAAGCTGAGGACAGCATTTAAAATCTTTATCAAGTCATCTTTAAACAAAAATGCTTTCCAGATATGCAAGTATTCAATATGTATTGATTGCGTGCGTAATTCTCTACATAAATACTGCTTTATTTCTATGGAATATATCGTGTTGAATTAACCGTCTGAGTATGAGTTTGTTTCTATTTCATGGGCAATGGTATACAAATCATCGATCGGTTTGCGGAAGAAAAGGAGGATTAAGTACTGGCAGAACCAGATATTACCTTTACACTGACATACAATTTTGTTATGCATTTATCAACAGCCTATAAAGATTTTCAGGAACGAACCTAATGGCTTGATGATCATGATTTCCACTGAACTTCATGAGTTCATGGCATTGGATATCCATCAGTGGGAACCAGATGGAAAGGGTTATTGTTAAGTCTTCGTTATTTAATTGCAATGGTAAGATGCATAGTGAGGTACTAGGCATGGTTTCACTTCTACAGATTATTATTTTATCCATTTACGTGAAGTTTTGTGTCATGTGATCCTCATAATCTCCCCAATTTGATTATTAGGTCTCTAATTGTTGTATCCATTTTGCCATGCTTATGCAGAAATCCACTTACAGACAATCTTACCTCATTGCACCCAGAGTCCTGAGCAATGACACCAAAAAGATATTATTATTTTTATATATCTCCATAGACATTGCATATAATTCGTCTGGAGCTCAGTATCCTAATTAAGAGGCATGTCTTGATATTTTTTATAATTCAGGAGGCATTGGCTTGAATTTTCATCGCATCTCTTCTAAAAACTTAATGCGCTTTTAAAGAAATAAAAGGCAGATAGACTTGAGTCAAGATAAAGCATAATATGAATGTTTATATTCCATATATATATATTTAATGTGAAAGAGAGATTACAGAAGTCAATGAGGGTCAACGTCAAGGAAAGCAACAAAACCTATTTTTCGTAGGTTTCTCGGAATCATTCCTCTTGTAAGAGTCACGCCTCCTCTGAGAAGCAGTGTTCGCGTTCTTCTTCTCATCCCTAGCTTTGCTAAATATCACCGTAAATCCTTCAGCTGACGCTGGATCGTTCACATCCCACTCTCCAAACTTCGGTAGAGGCCTTTCGTTGTCCGCCGACGAAGTCATTTTAATTCCCTGATACAATCGCAGCTTCAAAAAGCAACTCTCTTGTTGATACAAGAACCCTTCTTTTCTCCCAGTTTCTTTTTATGCTTTTGTTTGATTATTGTCTCTCCCTTTGAGGTAGGATAGGACATAGGAGAAGATGGTATTCGATGGTTTAAATTAATTATTTGGCAATTGGGTGAGCATTTTAAGGGTATACATGAATAAGAATTTAGACAATTTTGTTACTTGTATAACACGTACAGGTATCAAACACTGGCGTTGAACTAATAGCTACAGCTTGTCGTTTCTCATAATGTGGGGTAAAACCGCGTACCTTTGGAAAATTGCAAGTCTACAAGCTAAAGATTGATAATTTATATGCACGATTTTAGGCACTAATTTTGGTTGTTAATGGTTGAATTTAGTACCCAGTAGAACGTGCCTTGCAGAATCGGTGCCTTTCATTCAGGATTCATAACGTGATAACACCTAGATTTTAACAGACTTTTATAGCAAGTGATGACTCCTTGAGTTGAGGAGGACTTGAAGTGATACAATTTTTTACACAGGTACATATAGTTCTGTTGATCTATTTTACTCAAATTATATTTTAATATATTGAAAGTAATTACAAATTATTGTATTAATTATCGTCAAAGAATATTCCACAATCTTAATCGTTCTGATTGTAATTGCAATCAGACTTCGATTTTAGATTTAGAATTTGAAAAAGAGAATCTATCCTCTTATACAGCTTTGTTAACATTTAATTAAATCAAGACGTAATAGAATCGGAACCCTCATTCTTTCAAGAGAAACATAGTTCGTCATACAAAATCAAAGTTAAGAATATTAATTGATATAGCCAGCTTTTAACCTGGAATATGATTGTATTTTCCTAATTAAAGACGCTGGAATATAGGCTTATTATCATGTTTGAAGTAGTTCCAGCTGTTTGTATCAAGACAATTTAATAGGATGCTGCTTAAACAATATACTAATTACATATGCGATTATCGTTTTATGTGACTTGAGACTAATTTCCTAGCTAACCGATCAATTCAAACCTGTAATGCACTCAAAAAAATTATTTTCTAATTAACCACTTCCCACCAATTGAAAATTACAACATTAACAATGTAAATAGTGATGATCGCTTTTGTCATTATCATTACCTCATGAATCATCAATGTCAGCTTTTGATATATTTCAGGTTTATGGTCTTAGTATAAGAAAGTTATGTCTCTAATCAATCACCACACCTCAACCCCCAACCCCCACCCCCTAGAAAAAGAAAACGAACGTCATGTCTCTAAGACATATATAATAATAGGACGAAGTTGCTTGGGATTATGTGCAAGGGAGACCTCCCAACCTAGTCAACGGAGAAACAATGGATCAGGGTTTGGTCTTGTGTTCTGCAAATTACATGCCTTTGTCGCCAATAACCTTCCTGGAGAAAACAGCAACCTTATACGGGGACAAAACCTCGATTGTCTACGGCACAGTTAGATTCTCATGGAGAGAAACGCATGAAAGATGTCTTAGACTTGCTTCTGCTTTGGTCCAGTTGCACATCGTCCCTGGTAACATCGTACGTTTTTTGCTTCCTCGATTATTTTCCCCCCTTTTTCCAATTTAGTTACTTCACAATTTCGTTGCTTCAATATTGTACCCGTACGTTTTATTGTTTCAATTACATGCATGATCGTCTAATGACAATTTTGGAAAATATATTATATGGAGTCTTTTGGTTAAAATTTTAATAATAATTCTTAACCTTAAAACAGAAGAGATAGGTATATATTACCAGACAAGAACTTAGGGTAATTTTTCACATTTCTCAATAACGCCTTTTTCGATATATGATTACTAAGGAATAACAAAACCAAGTTTAAAGAACAAAGTTGAAGATTGTAATATAAAAATAATAATTATGTGTAACTTTATTTCCTGTATAAATTCGTATGCTCTTGATTGTACATGTATCAGAAAGCCGAGTTGGATTTAACAAACCTTCAAGGGAATTCTGACGTTCTCTTTATATTATTGCATAGAATCCAAGTAGAAACCTAATTAGAGAGGAATTGTCAAATTGGCGAGAGCAAAGTGACTTGTTTCCGACAACCTCAAAAAGGTTGGACCTTGGCACAAGCCACTCCGTTGAAAGTGATTTGTTTTAGACAACCACAAAAAGGTTGGACCCTGACACAAGCCATTCAGGTGAAGGCGTGTAATGATTAAGGGTAGAATTAGAAATACAAACATTTCTTATAATTTACTTATTTTAAAATATAAATAAATGTATCGAAATTCAATCCATTCAACATAGTCCTATTCTCTTATCATCTCACAGCAAACCTTAACTCAACAGGCCTTCGATTTACAGTACCCAAAATTCAAATAAATCTTTACTTTTCTTAAGCTTATAAGTTTCCAGTTTCATCTCCATATTATCTTTGTGGTATACATCAGTGGAGCGGTAAATGCTAATCACATCTCTAGCTTGTATCTGTGACCAGGTTGCGGCACTGGCGCCGAATGTTCCTGAACTTTACGAGCTGCATTTTAGTGTTCCAATGGCTGGCGCAATACTCTCTGCACTCAGTACTAGTCTGGATGCAGCCACTTTAGCAGTTCTGTTACAGCAATTGGGCCCCAAGCTCATATTTGTGGACTATCAGTTCGTAGAAGTTGTCCTCAAGGCACTGGATTCATTCTTGCCAGATAACTCCAAGCGTCCCCATCTTGTGATCATCCTTGAATGCAACCAATCTATTTCTACAATGGCAACTGCATATCAATCCCTTGGGATGGATTACAACAGCTTCTTGGCTGTGGGAAAAGTTGGTTTCAAGCCCGTATGGCCAGAAAATGAATGTGATCCAATCACGATAAGTTTTACATCAGGCTCGACAGGAGTTCCGAAAGGAGTGGTGTACAGTCACAGAGCTACATATCTCAATTCCTTGGCACAAATGATCCAATGCGAGTTGGGAAAAAACCCTGTTTTCCTATGGACACTGGACATGTTTCGTTGCAATGGATGGTGCCTCACTTGGGGAATGGCTGCCACTGGAGGCACCAATATCTGTATTAGAAAAGTCACTTCCCAGATTATCTTTGATGCAATATATGTTCACAACGTCACTCACTTATGTGGTCCACCGATTCTCTTGAACATAATTGCAGAGGCTCCAGATAGTTATCAAAAACCAGTATGCTCCAAGGTGTTTCTTGTAGTAGCCGGGATATTGCCAAGCCCTCAAATTGTCAAGAACGTTGAAGCATTGGGTTTCATTGTTAGTCATGGTTATGGCATGACAGAGGCTTTAGGACCAGCAATTGTTGGTCCTTGGAGAACTGCTTCGCATGAGAAAGCTGTAAACGATCAAAGAAAACTTAAATCTCCCCAAGGGGTACACAACACTTTTGTTGAAGATGTTGATGTGAAAGATCCTAATACTATGATTAGCTTACCATCTGATGGAAATACTATTGGTGAAATAATGTTCAGGAGCAACATCTTCATGTTAGGTTACTTCAAAAATTCAAATGCTACTCGAGAAGCCTTCAGGGGAGGGTGGTATCACACAGGAGACATTGGAGTTAGGCAACGAAATGGTTCCCTACAAATAAAGGACCGAGCAAAAGACAGTATCACAGTTGGGCAGCAGACTGTAAGCACATTGGAGATAGAATCAGTTTTATTAAGACATCCCAAGATTTTACAGGCAGCTGTTGTTGGAAAACCGGATACTGTACTAAAACAGGTGCCTTGTGCGTTCGTGGAACTTAAAAAGGAATACAGTTCGAGTGCTGAAGAGATAATTAAGTTCTGCGGTGATAAATTGCCTGAACATATGGTCCCACAGTCGGTAGTTTTCGGGGATATACCGGTCAATTTCAACGGAAAGGCACAGAAATTCATTCTAAGGGAGAGGATCAATGCCATGAATAGTCCTACCGATAACTGCAGGCGCCAGTAGAGGATGATATTAACAGGGAAGGTTTACATGCTATTTTTTTTAATGCTGATTAATCAAAAACTTGAAAACTATGGGCCAACACAAGCACTGATCAAAATATGCGGGATCTCCCCACTCTCAGCCATATATTAAGATGAATGAAATGATGTTAGAAATAACAGTGCAAGAAGACAATACGGGGAATCGATAATCAGATGTGCTCGACAATTTATTCATCAGTCAACTGCTCTTTATATAAAGCTTACATGAACATTGAGGAAATAACAAACTTGAATGTTTAAACAACACACTATCAGCTAGCAGATCTTGTAACACGTAACAGGATCTTAGTTACGTATCCCGGATCGAACATAAAAGGTTAATAAACAAAGAACTACAAAAAATACCTGATTTCGGTTCCATAAGTTCAAACGAGCTTTTCGAAGCCAAAATGAGCGCAAATTCACCGCCGTCTTTACAGGACTGCTCACCAGGATGCGATCAAGTATTTCTACAGTTTTTTTCAAAATGTAAACTCTCTTAACAGGTCAGAGAATTCTTATGCTTACAAATGATATAAGCAGCTGCAGGAGATCTTAACCTTTATATATAGCATCCATATCGAGCTTCCCTATCACAGGCTCGATATAGGTCCGATCCATACTAATCGGGATCTATTTTTCACCTGAACATTGGCCTATTGACTTAGATCATTTATTGAGTCACTTTATTATCTTTATCCGAATCAAATTACTTAACTTAACCAATAAGTTATTAAAGTTAAGAAAAA
The DNA here is from genome assembly GCA_027478365.1 of Erythroxylum rufum. Taxonomy (NCBI): domain Eukaryota; kingdom Viridiplantae; phylum Streptophyta; class Magnoliopsida; order Malpighiales; family Erythroxylaceae; genus Erythroxylum; species Erythroxylum rufum. Next base: position 44,980,033 of record JANIHZ010000208.1, on the reverse strand, counting down.
TGCAATTAAATGTTGTTCAACTTTATGGGAAATGTCAAAAAATGTTCAACATTCTCCCCCTTGGACAATACTTAATTGTGGTATTGAATCAAGTTTAAAATAGTTTAAAACTCGGTTAAGCTACATAATTGTATTAGTCGACTAAGTTTTAAAAAGAAACATTTGATCCAAAGATAACGAAAGTTTATTATTATGTTCTACAAGGCTTTTGATACCGAAAAGTATCAAATACATGTGTCATGTGTGACACATATCCAATACTATCACACATATCTAATATCTCACTAACATGAATAGAAAAATGGAGTGTGACAAATTAAGATGATATCTATATGATCTAAATTATATAATTTTCATTTGTAGGTCTGGATTTCTCCAACTTTATGCTAAACTGCATCAGAGAAATCTTGTTTTCTCTCACAGAATGCTAAACAGCGTTAGAGAAAACTTGTTTCCTATCACCAAATGCTAAACTGCATCAAAGAAAACCTTTATGTTCTTCAACTGTATGCTAAATTGTATTAGAGAACCTTTATGGGATTAAGATTTATATCCCCTTATGTCATGTCAAACTTTATGGATATCCTTATAAACCTGTATATGTCTAAATGACATAGGCTCAAGGTTCATCTCTATATACGCCCAATGACCTTTAAATGCTTAAGATTGACCTAAATCTTAAGACTTTTACATGTATTATGACAATGTATGATAACATGTATTACTGAGGATAAACGATGATCATCTTTATTGATGAACCACCATACTGTCATAATACATCAAATGTAAAAATGTAAAAATGTACATGGAGCAAACATAATGATCCCTTAACTAACAGTGTCTAAAGACTTCAAAGCACCCATACTGTATACTTGTCTTCCAAACACAATTGGACGAAGTCCTTTAGTTAAAGGATCGACTTACATTTCCTCAGTCCTTAAATGTTCCAAACCTTAATGTCACCTTTTCATATCAACTCCTTTATAGTCAAACATTTGATCTCTAAATGCTAAGATCTTGTGATATTCTTTGTTGTTACTAAACAACATAGTAGTAAGATTATCATAATACAACAAATAGGTCTAGCCACTGAATCAACCACAGACAACTCAGAAATCAAGTTTCTGAGCTAAACCGTCTATGAAGCAGCCCTATAGCATGCACTTTGCATGCATGGTTGAGGAAGTTACCCATGTCTACGTGACAATCTTCCACAACATTGTGTTATCTGCAAACATGAAAAATGTAACCTTAAATGGACTTTCGTTCATCCGGACACATCTAAAATTTGAATCTGAATTCCCTACGAGGTTTAGACTGTTGACTTTTCTATATGTCAACATATAATCCTTAGTTCCCTTTAAGTATCACAACATTCGCTTGACTGTATTCCAATGGTCTATACCTGGGTTAACCAGATATTGACCAAATTAAACAGTCTAACAATAAAAAAAATGTCCTACCTACTTACCCGAGCATACACCAGGTTATCAATCGTATTAGAATACGGAACATTCCTCACAACCTCTGTCTTTACTTTATTTATTAGACACTATGCCAAAGATAATCTCTCACTATGAGAGATTGGTGTTACAACAGGTTTACAGTCAACCGTATTAAAAATTTGCAACACGTACTCAATGTATGCATTCTGAGAATCTAAAGAGTGTTGAGATCAGTCCTGGTAAATCTACATACCTATGACAAAAGATGCTTTACCAAGTTCCTTCATGTCAAAATACTTAGCGATAAGTTGGTTAACTTCATACAACATAATCAAGTCATTCAACCTGAGCAATATATCATCCACATGCAGTAATAGGAAGATAACTTTGCTCCCTTGACCTCATAGTACAAGCATCTTTTTAAATTTATTTTTCATGAAGCCAAAAGAGGTCAAACCTCATCAAATATAAGGTACCAATTTTGGAAGGTTTGATGTAAACCATATATTGATTTGATTAATGGACAAACCATGTCAGTTCCATCTGTATCCTGAAATACTTCAGATTGTACCATATAAACTGCTTCATAAAGGTCTTTATTCAGGAAAGCAGTTTTGATAGCCATCTGATATAACTCTATATCATCACGAGCTATAATTGTCTTAATCACTCAAAATGTATCCTTTAAGAATACAGGAGAAAAGGTAACATTAAAGTTAACCTTTCTCCTTGAGTGAACCATATGGCAACTGAGTGAGCCTATAAACCATTTAACTTTATCTTGAAATCCTTTAGGTCTTGAAACTCATTTACAACTGACGGGTTTGTAATTCTGCTGCAAATCAACTAGCTCCCTGACCTTACTATGCTTTATAGATTGCATCTCATCATTCATTGCATCCCACCACAAATTTGCATTAGGTCAAAAAACAACTTATGTAAAAGTAACTGGATCTGTAACATGTCTAACATCATAGTCTTGTTCACCAAATAGACTATGTTTCCAAATGGGATAGCAGGTCATCTCATTCTAGCGGATCGACGCAACTACTTTAGATCTTGTACCCCCTGGAACCTCTATGTGTACAAGTATAGGCTCTTGATCATATACAAGCACGGTATAAAGACCTAGATCCACGATCTAACTGCATGAGTAGCAGGTACATGATAATTGTAGTATCCGCCCAACTATCATTCGAAGGGTCCAAGGGTCTACCATCATCATAGATACCGTATTCCCAAACCTTTGTTATTTGTAATTCTACTATTTCGATCCCTCCACCTTTTACAGTAAAATCTGTAGCTTTTAAAGTGACTGAAATATCTTACTAAATAGCAATAAGCGTAATGAGCATGCAATTTTTCTTTATAAAGATTATACTACCTCAGTAGGGTAACCTCATACACAAATGTGTGCAAGGCTAGATTTTTATAGTTCTAGATAATCAGATAGATTAGTCCTATTCTGCATTGACTTCTTCAAGTCCCTTAGGGTGCAGTTTTGCCTTTCGGCAATACACCATTTTGCTTAGAACTACTTGGTGTAGTGAACTAGCTCACTACTCCAACTAATTCCATATATCGGCAAAAGGACTTATTCATGTCCTAAAACACCATGTTTGCCACGATACTCTCCTCTACGGTCAGATTTGACTATCTTGATGAATTTTTCCAATCGGTTCTCAACCTTTAGTCTTTAAACAAAAACACATAAACTGTAATGGAAATAATCATCAAGAAATGTCAGAATACATTTAGAATTGCACAATGCAACTGTATAAGGTTTTCTGATATCCAGACCTAATAAGCCAGAAGTACGAGTTGGCTTTTTTATCCTTATTTCAGTTAACTTAGCCCTATCATAGGCAACGCATGTTTCCAGATCATCATAATCTAAAATTAAGAGAATGTTTTCCTTAATAAATCTCTCAACCTTATCTTTGAAAATGTGGCTTAAACTTTCATGCCACACCATGTATGACTTATCATTCATCAGGATTCTTCTTTTCATAACTTGTTTAGCAAGATATGAAGAAGCATATATCTAATTTGGGGTAAAACACATTCTATACCAACTATATGACAAGAAAGTTGTACTATTATGTTTTGCATTAAACAACTGTACACTAGAAGCATTTAATATAAAATATTAACCTTCTTTGTCCAAAATTGATACGATCATATATGAAATGTGTCGTGTAAAACCAAAATAAAGCTTGCAGTAAGGTTCAGTACATACATCCCCTATAGATATTACATTCGCTTCTTCATTGCTGTCAACCATCAGTTTCTCCTTCTCTTTGTTTGGCTCTATCCTAAATATGAACCCCTGCATCATGAAAGCATCATGTAACATCCCGTTACCCATGTTAAGACTAGAATAGTAAATTATGAGAAATTTTTGAGAAAATTAGGAAAATGCACCTCATGTATAAATTAATTGTGACATACACATTTTTCTTACACATTCATATGATTGTAGATGCATTCATTGGTATTTCCGAGTAAATTGGTTTATAAACGAAAATTATGGATTAAATTGGAGTGTATTAAATATGATTTTAGCAATTTTAGTATATTTAGGATATTTTGGAATTTTTGGTGAATTTTAGAAAAATATTGATTTTTGTGGACCAATCCTAGTGTGACACGTGGCAATAATACATATGTGACAAATGACAAATTGATATTACGACAAATGGTGAATCTGTGGAGACATATGGCACACGTGAATAGTGACACGTGAATGACATGCAAAGCAGAGACGAATCTGATGATTTGAGTTAGGAATGTTCACTGTAGTGTTCTTCACTGGGAAGAAACTCTCACTGAATAACAAACTGTTGTGTTCTCTGTGTTTTTAGATTCAATCTCATTGCTGGAATTATAGCTGAATCATGTAAGTAGTTCTGATGATGTTTGTTTTATAGTGTAGAAAGAAACATGCATGCATGGACTTGTGAATTATGGTTTCGATAATGAATAAATTGGATGATTGATTTGAGAAGTAGGAATTGTTTAACACTGTCTTGAATGGATGTTGGATTGGAGGAAAAAAATGGAAAGTTATGTAAGTTGATGAAGAAAAATGTGTTCTGTCATTATTTGGAAGCTCACGTATATGCTTGATATGTACTGTAAATGCAAAGGTTGAATTGAAATGAAGTTCTTACTGCTACTATGTAAGTTAGAAAAATGAAAAGTGCAAGAATTTGAGTTTATCCAAATATGCTCCGATTTGGTATTAGGGAGTAATTTTCGAATTTTGATCTGTGCTAGATGATTTAAGAACTGGATTAGGAATTGTGAAGTGCAAGCATAGATAAAAATGAAAGAATATGCATTGGATGAAAATATGAGAATTTGAAAGTTTATAGTAGAGAGAGAGGGAGAAGTGGAATTTCAAATTTGTGATGTTTGAAGTTTAGGATTGTTTCTTAATTGTTTGGAAGTTACAGTAAGTGTAGACAAGCATAATAGACGATTTAGAAGTGATTAAGTTGGAAAAGGAATGAGAAGAAAAAACTGGGTTTGGTGAAGAAGATGAAGATTTGCATGCTAGAGAGAGAAAAAGGTGGTAGTTGCATGTATGGGTTATAAACTAGAGTATTTCATTGAACAACCTTAAGTCTTTTGGCTATAAATTTTTCATCCGAACTCCAAATGACTTGAAACTTGGATAAATGGATTCCTAAGACATTTTTCTTTCTGTCCATAAAAATTTAGAGTTATCTAAATTAAATTGAAAGTGATTGATAGGATGAAAGTGTGAAAGTCTGTTGGATTGTTATGAACTGGAAAATTTTCATAAACATGCTTCGGTATTCTGATTATAACTTGATCTGTAGATTTCCAAATAAGTTTATTCTTGGTTCAGATTAAAGAAATAATTCTACAACTTGCTTGAAGAAGTCGAATTTTAATTCTATCTCTAAGACTTTCAAATTTGGCATGAAACTGCATCTTAGCTTAGGTTGTAGCATTACTAGAGACAGAAATCATATCCTGTGGTTATTGAATAAACTATATTGATGTAGATCGAATTAGACTGAGGTGTCTTCACCAAAGTTGTATCTTATTCTCTTAGCTTTAAATTGGTATAAAGTTTGTAATTTTTGGATATTGGAATTGAGATATATGGGTTGTACAATTTGAATGTATGATCATGCTCTAGCCAAACTTTCAAATGTACATAGTCTGTGATATTTTGAGCATAACTCATAGAATAATGAACCAAATTGAATGATCTTGGTAACAATAGAGACTTAAAACATAGAGGAACATTTTTTTAGAAGAATACTTTGCTCAGAAGCCTCAGTTTCTATGTCAAAATAGCCATCCGAATTGATTGGGTGAAAGTGAGGGAGTCTGTTGGAATGTTATGAACTGGAGTATTTTTTTATTGAACATGCTTCGGTATTTTGATTATGTCTTGAATTTTGGATCTCCAAATGAGTTGGTTCTTTATTCAGATTAAACTAGAGACATAAGGACACAACTTTCCTGAAGTGATAAAATTACAATTCTGGTTTTAAGAATTTCGAAATTTGATTTTAATTTGAGTTAAGAATTCTGTTGTAGCTTAAAAATAGTATGAACTCTTTTGAGTATAACTTTCAATATATAGAACCCAATTGTATGATTTTGGTGTCATTAGAAACCTAAGACAAAGATGAACAATTGTTTAGAAGAAAGTGTTACTTAAATACTACATTTTCTTGCTCTAAATGATCATGAAAAGTAGACCCGAAAATTTGATTTGAAAACAAAGCTAGACTATGTCATTGAACATGTATGTTATATGATACATTCATGCTAATGCTGATTTAGTTACATGAAAAATATGGTCATATGAACTTATGTTTGATTGTATATAGAAGGGCAAGTAGAACGATCACTTCCAGATATTGCCAGAATTTCAAGGCAATAAGCAAAAGGGAGCGATTGTGAGTAATCGTAGATGGTCACACCTTACTTTGTTCTACTTGTTGAATTTGATTTATACTGATTGTGTTCTAAATTTCGGACAATGATTGTCCGAGGCATTTGATTCATGATTATATCATTGGAAGTGCTACTTGTATGTGATATGATTGACTACTTGCTTTGCACATAAAATGTCTGAAATGACTTTGTTTTGCCTTAAAACTGTTGAGTCCTAGTTGTGGGTAAATAGGCATACCTGGAAGGGTCTGCAGCTGCTTCTGTGATACTTCGGTGTCTTCTGTTATCGACACTTCAGTGTCTTCTATTAGTGACACTATGATGTCAAGACTTCGGTCTCTTCTGTGATACTTCGGTGTCGAAACTTCGATCTCTTCTGTATAAGTCCCGTTACCCGCTTCTGTATATGGATTTAGCAGTCATCTAATTTTGTACTCTGATATCTGTTTGATTTTGACATAAATTAAATTATGTTCTGATTCTAAAGGGTTTATATCTTCTTGTGTTATGCAGTTCCGTTATTTATAAAACTCTGTTCTGAAATGCTTTATGCCCGACTTACTATTAAAGAAATCTTTGAATGCATGTTGATGTTTTTACATGATTCAGTGTGATGATTTGTCAGTTGATTTATAGATTAGTTATTACTTACTAAGCTATATGCTTAGCACGGTGGATTTGCCCCATGTAGGTTCAGAGAGAAGGACTTAAGGAATGAGATAAGTCAACCACATTGGCCAATGGAGTCTGAGTTTTGTATTGCTCAAAAATGTATTTTTGTTGAGTTTGTTTTGGGCTTATATATAACTTTGGATTTTTGTTTGAAGGTTTCTAATAACCTTAATTCAGGCTGGTTTTTGAAATTATGATATGTATTATATGTATGTTTGAGATTCTGAAAATACATATGTGAAATGTTGCGTATGTTTTTGGAAATATTTATTTTTTTATGCTATTCTTCCACGAAATGTTTTGGTTTATTTGTACTATCTTGTGTGGCATCCATATATCCTCCCAGGGGGTATTAGGGTGTTACATACCTTATCTTGAAGTCATCAACAAGAGATGAGAAAGACAACTTTATTCTCCATTATTTATAGCTGGGGCTTTTTTTGAATCCTAGTGTCTATTTCAGACTAAGTTTTATAAAGAAAATTGAAGTTAATAGTAGAATGTTATTAACTATGACATTAATTGTTGCCAATAAGATGATGCTAGATCTCCTAAGCTCACAAATAAAGATTTATAAGGAAGCTTCTGGTGATTTTAGGATGTCAATTTCTATTCATTAAAGAGACAAACTTAATCTAGGTATATATTTTTTACCACTTTTGTTACTCGTTGAAAATTATCCATTATTTTATTTTATTTATAATGCTACTTTATGGAACAATTTAGAAGTGATGTTCTAGAATTGCAAATATTTGCAATTTGAATTCTAAGTCAATGTGTAAGTACAATAGGATGTGAAAGAAATTAGAGCATATTTGAATTCATCCATTTCAAGAAAAAGAATAGATCTAGCACAAAAGATTAAATGACTTAGACTTTGTTCGATACAATTTAAAGCTTTGGAAAAAGTATGTTATTATCATTATGAAGTTGAATAAAATTTCTTGTAATTTTTAATTATTTTATTTTATTTTATTTTTTACTAGTACTCTTAATAGAACAAGTAGTTCTGTATATTCGATTTGCCTTGATTATGTTGTTCTTTTGGTAGATTAGATTTTTGAGGAATTGAGTTTGATAAATGAGAGTGACTTGGAAGATAATCTTGGATAGAAAAGTATTGACATGTCATTTGGTGCAATGAATTTGAATGATGGTGATGATGAGACTCCTCTCAATAATAAAGATTTTATATCAAATAAGAATTGATGGGATTTGAGCGAATATTCAAGTGATTGAAGTTTCAAATTTTTATTTCTCCTCTTCTTTTAGTTTCACTTATATTGTATATATTAAATTCTATAAATGAAATATAAATATAATTGTAAATGTTTTTATTTCAAATTTTACTTCTAGTTGGTTATTTCTTCGACACAAATTCTTGTTATAAATTGTAATAGTTAGAGAGTCATAGATATTTATTATTTTTATTTGA